>JAVKPL010003495.1:0-197724 GCA_032173675.1 Gastrolobium villosum
ACGTCAGAACTTAAAAGTGTCATGTGTCAAAGTTGTTGAAATTCGCTACCCTATTGTAGCGAATTTCAACAATTTTGACACATCACACTTTTTGGTTCTGAACATTCTGACGTCTAATATCGCTATACTATCAGCGAATTACTTGCAAATATATTTCGCTACACAGTGTAACGAAATATGCCTCGTGGCATTTGGTAATCCTACTATTGGCGCGACAGGATCCTAATTTATTTTGCGCAAAATGATCACTCTTCCATTTTTTTACACAAGAAACAAATATTCCTATTCTCAAATATTTAAGGTAGCCAGAAACTTATGTTGGCTGATGCGAATGGCATTAACATTAGATCTCATTAATAAAATTGAACAAACATGTTGCTACATGACTGCAGGGGGCATGACTTACATAAAAAAAGAATTCAAATTGGAAACCTATCCTACACTTGAGGGGCTAATTGTGTCCATGTCGTTTCTCACTGGCACTGTTGTGACAATATTCTATCAGTTATGTTTTTCTTCAGTGGTTTGGTTATGTTGTGGGCTCCTAATGTCCTTGTTGTTCTGTTATCAAGGCTATTGGATGGTGTTGCTATTGCACTCTCCATGACTCTTACTCCTCTCTATATATCCGAGATAGCACCACCTGACATCAGAGGCCTACTCAACACTCTCCCACAGTTTTCATGCTCTGGAGGCATGTTTGTGGCATACATCTTGGTGTTCTGCATGTCCTTGATGGACTCGCCAAGTTGGAGAGCAATGCTTGGTGTTGTTTCCATTCCTTCTGTTTCTTATTTCTTTCTTGCAGTTTTTTACCTCCCTGAATCCCCACCATGGCTTGTAAGTAAAGGTAGAATTCCCGAGGCTAAGAAAGTTCTTCAAAGAATTCGCGGCGTTGAAGATGTTTCAGGTAATGCTAAACTAGCTGCCATTGTTAATTAGATTTAACAATGTTTTTGAACAGATTTGTGTACCTGGTTGTAGTGTATGGTATGCTTGAGCATCCATGGAGTAGACTGGTGGTGGCAGCTGCACACTCTTCTGTGTGCTCCTGTGGATAATGGGAGGTGTGCACCTGTTGCTTGTTGCTTCCTCTGTGAGGATGAAGACCCCTTGTGTATGCTGCTGCTGATACTGCCAGAGAGAGAGAGAGAGAGGATAGGAAAGAGAGAGAGGGACCAGGGAATTAATTTTGTAAAGAACCTACACACCCCCTCACGCAAGAGCCCTCTTGGCTTGAAGCGTGGATTATGCAACATGCCCAATCTTTGGTTTACCTTTTTTTGTGTTTCCACTTTAAAGTGAGGGGCGGTGAGGATCAAACCTCAAGTTTTGATACCATGTAAAGAACTTTGGGATACACCATCCCAAAAACTAGCTCAAAGGGTGGGAGTGCCCAAGACCTTATTAACTCCACATTAGTTGCTCTTCAACCAATACTATATATCTCAACAAATTTCCATAAGTTGAATATATCATCCAGAACAGTTTTCATAATCATTTGCTTGAGTACATGTCAATATCAATAGGAACATTTCTTTACTGAGTAGGTATCCTTTTACTTAAAGCCACTCTCACTATCCACGGTGGGATGAGGGCAATCATTGAACACAAAATGAATAGATTTACCACTATTTCAAACTACTCCTCTGTTTGGATACTCTTTTACTTAAGGTAGATAAAGTGAGACTCATATGACATTAAGCATAAAAGAGAAAAAATCACTCTCCATTAACCATAGTAAGTGATGCAGGTAGTAGTACTTAGGGGACTACAAATATTTTCTATATATATTGACTTGGAGTTTGCTTTGAACTATAGCGGAATTGGCTTTGCTGGGTGAGGGTCTGAATCCTGGGGGTGAAGGTACCACCATAGAAGAGTACATTGTTTCCCCTGCCATTGACCTCATTGCAAACAAGGAAGCAGGAAGGGATTGCATAAAGCTATATGGACCCAAACAAGGAGTTTCAATGATTGCTCAACCAGTGAGTGGACAAGGTAGCATGATATCTCGCAGCACGTTAACATTGTCACGCCAAGGAAGCATTGTTACTCAACCTGCAGCTCTTAAGGACCCTCTTGTCAATCTCTTTGGGAGCATGCATGAGAATATTCCCACTGAGTCTGTAGGTTCCAGAGGTATGCTAATTCCCAAAGTGTGGAGTGTCTCAAGTATGGCAGATCATGATCAGAGCCCCTTTGGTACCAGTGATAACCTGCATGCTCCACTACTTTCAAGTCAAGGTAGTGTTATTGAGAAGGACCAGGCTTTTGGATCCAATAGTGGCATGAGAAGTAATAACAACTTGATTTCGTGTAATAGTGGTGAAGTAACTAATAAGAATACAAACATTGGTGGAGGTTGGCAATTGGTTTATAAATCAGCTGAAGGAACTGGCGGTGGGAAAAAAGGAGGAGGAGGACTACAAAGGGTTTATCTCAAAGCAGATCCTAATGCAGTTTCTAGGCAAGGTTCATTTGTTTCCTCTTCTGGTTATGACTTACATGCAGGTGGTGGTGAAGCTTTTCCAGCAGCTGCACTTGTAAGTCGTTCATTTCTTGGTGTTAAGGATATGAAGATTAAACCAGAAGTTTCTCCAAAACGTACTGGCTGGGGAAGTTTGTTAGAGCCAGGAGTAAAGCGTGCACTATTTGTTGGAATTGGACTCCAAGTTCTTCAGCAGGTACACCTAGTTCACACTGTACTAGCATGTATTATAATACCTTACTATTTTCCTTTTGTAGAAGATAAAAATTTTAAAGTAGGGGAAGACACGCATCCAAACAAGGCCAGGGAAAATCACCAACCTCATTAAGGGTTTATGGTAGGATTATGTATCGCCTACCAAAGAGGGAACCTGAGAATCGAACCCAAATCACTGCTAGCATATCTGTCTATTTTCTACTACTTCTGTTGTTCTTATTTAAGTCCCCTGCCTTAATATTGAAATCCGTTGACTATGCCAGTTGTGAATGGCAAAGCCCCAAGTAGTTCTTTGGTCTTACCCCTACATCATAGTCTATCACAGACTCAACACACTAATGATGAGTTTGATATTAGGGTGTAGATGATGATCATTTTGTCCACCAAATAGTCCATGACAGTAGTTAACGAGGGTTAGCTCAATTAGTGGAATTGAACAAAGTCAACAATAAAGTCTTGGTTTGGTATCATGACCATGATCTTTCATTAATAGGTTATTGTTGTAAATAATTGTAATTAAATAATTAATTATTTTTTCATTTCAGAATCTTTTTTGGATTAGCCCATTAGATCTTTTAGTCTCTTTAAATAGAGAGTACTTGTACAATTGTAATACACAATTCAATAATATATTTTCCTTCCATTTTTCAAGTTGGTACCAGAGCTCTCAATTCTGATGGCCCTACTTCCGCCATTGCCGCCTTTAGAGTGGAACCCTATTTTTTTGCCTCCGTTGTGACATTTTGGGGACTTTTGACCGAGAGAAACTTTGTTTGACTCTTGTTTCCCCAGGTCTATTAGTCTACGGATGTCACTCTTCATCACATTACTGTTCATCACGTTACTGTTCATCACGTTACTGTTCATCGCGCACTGTTCATCAATTACTGTTCATTGCCGGAGTCAGAAGTTGTTTGGGCGTGCGTTTGGTTGATTTTGTTGCTATTTTTGACTTTTTCTTTGTGTTATGGCCGACTTCGATGGTGATTCAACTCTTACACAGCCTCCATATGTGAATATTCATCAAGGGGAGTTAGAGCAGCTTAAGGCCATTATGGATAATCTGTGTAAGCCATCTGAGAGTTCTTGGATCTTGTCTAGTAAGTACATACATTCTACATCTCTTTTTGCTTCTTGCACTGATTTTAGGATTTTGGATTCTGGTGCAACTAATCACATGGCTTGTCTTGCTGAGTATTTTATTTCTTATCATCCTATTGTTGGTAGTCATACTATAGCCGTAGCCGATGGATCCCATAAATCAGTTATTGGTTCTTGTAACATTCACATTCAACCTTCCCTTTTTCTCAAAAATGTTCTTTATGTTCCTCAGCTTTCCACTAATTTTATCTCCACTCATAAGCTTATAACTGATTTGAATTGTTCTATCACCCTTTTCCCTTCTCCTTGTGTTATTCAGGATCCCACCACTAGGAAGACATTTGGAGTTACTGAGGAGCGGTGTGAGTTGTATTATATCCTTCCAAAACAAGCTACAAAGATACCAAAAATCAATTATTGATGACATGTCATCCTTCTACTGCATAATCTACGATTTGGCTCCATTACAAGCATCTGAGGCACCCACCATTTAGTCTATTAAAGTCAATGTTTCATTCTCTATTTATAAATCAGTAAGTGAGACATGTCATTGCAATATTTGTGAATTTACAAAACACCATCGAGTGTCCTTTCCTTCTAGTGCTATCAAAAGTATTGAACCTTTTTCTTTTATTCATTCCGATGTTTGGGGCCTGTCAAAAGTGCATAGTATTTTAGGTGTAAAGTGGTTTGTTTCTTTTATTGATAATTATCCTCGGGTGACATGGATATTCTTGATGAAAGACAAGTCTGAAGTACCAGAGAGATTTATCTGATTTTATCACATGGTCGAAACTTAGTTTGGTAAAAATATTCAAAGATTAAGATCTAATAATGGTACTTAGTATGTCAACCAATATTAGGCGCAATTCATTTAAGATAAAGGTATGATTCATGAGCTCACATGTGTTGATACCCCTCAATAAAATAGGGTTGCTGAAATAAAAATCGTCACCTCATTGAAGTTGCTAGAGCACTACTTTTCCAAACATCTAGCTATTCCTAGTTCTTATTGGGGAGAAGTCGTGTTGCAACATTTTTTATTAACCGCTTACCTTCACGGGTCCTTAGCAATACTCATCCTATTCATCCCATGACTTCCTTCTTTCCTTTTATTCCCATTATGCAGAGTCTTCAACCGTGAGTGTTTGGGTGTGTTGTCTTTGTCCATGTTCATAAACAACATCACATTAAGTTGGATCCTAGGGCTCTTAAGTGTATCTTTCTTGGTTATGCCCTTGATAAGAAAGGCTACAAGTGTTATCATCTTGCCAGTCTGAAATCTTTTCTTTCTATGGATTTTACCTTGTATGAATCTAAGTCCTTTTTCAATGGTCCTTATCTTTAGGGGTGAGTAGTTCTTCAGCAGACTCATCACATTCCTTCTTTGAGTCTGGATCTTTCATGTCTGCTCGTACACCTCTTCATCCTTTTTCTGATCCTCCCATGTCTGATCCTCAAATACACTAGAGATACAAAAGTCTGTGACACCTTATTTGGTATATCACAAGAGGAACGAACCAACACTGTTTCACCAGCAACCTTAATCATCTTAACCACTGGTAAGTCTTGAACCTCTTGCTTTTGAATCTAATATTGATGAACATCTTGTTTCTGAATCTAATATTGATTCTTCCGATGACTTACCCATTGCCCTAAGAAAACGAAAAAGATCTTGTACCTAAAGATCTTGTCCCTTTTGTACCCAACACCTTCTCCCATTTCGTTTCTTTTACTAATCTTTATGTGCAGCACAAAAACTTTGTTTCAGCACTAGATTCTATCTCAATCCCAAAATAGTACATGAAGCATTAGAAGATGAGAATTGGGCTGAACATGCAAGAGGAGATAATGCCTTGGAGAAAAATAAAATATGGGAGAGTGTTGATAGACCTAATGGAAAGAAAGCAGTAGGGTGCATATAGATTTATGCCCTAAAATATAATTCTGATGACACTCTTGAAAGATACGAGGCTCGGTTAGTCGCCAATGGTTACACTTAGACCTATGACATTGATTATGAAGAAACTTTTGCCCGAGTTGCAAAGATGAATACTGAGAGCTTTGTTATCCATTGCTGCCCATTACAATTAGGATATAAATTAATTTGATTTGAACAATGCTTTCCTCAATGATGAGTTAGACGAAGAGGTTTACATGGAAATTTCGCCTAGTTTTGACTCTATGGATGGAGAGAATAAAGTTTGTAGGTTAAAGAAGGCCTTGTATGAATTGAACCAGTCTCCTCATCCCTGGTTTGGGAGATTTACTAAGGTTATGATGACCTTAGGATACAAACAGAGTCAAGGATATTTCACACTTTTCTTTAAGCACTCCCAAGATGGGAAGCTCACTGTACTCCATGAGTACGTTGATGGTATTATTATAACAGGTGATGATATTGCAGAGAGACATGTTCTACAAGCACAACTAGCCTCTAAATTTAAAATTAAAGACCTAGGGAGATTGAAATATTTCCTAAGGATAGAAGTAACTCATTCAAAGAAAGGGATGTTTATCAGTCAGAGGAAATATGTCCTTGATCTTCTTAAAGAAGTAGGAAAACTTAGGAGCAAACCCTTTAGTGTTCGTATTGAACAAAATCACAAGACAGATTATGAAGAGGAGAGTCCTCTAGTTGATAAAAGATAATATCAGCGGCTAGTTGGGAGACTGATATATTTGGCTCATACTAGACTAGACCTAGTTTATGCTGTTAGTATTGTGACTCAGTTCATGCATAATACAAAAGAAAAATAGATGCAGGCAGTGGAGAGAATTCTTCAGTATCTTAAAGCCACTCCTAGTAAAGGATTGTTATTTCAGCGTGATAACAATCTCTCTTTAGAAGTTTATACTTACGTTGATTATGTTGGATATTTGACTGATTGTCGATCTACCACTAGTTATTGTATGTTTCTTTGTGGTAACCTAGTGACATGGAGGAGTAAGATGTAGGATGTGGTTGCCAGGTCAAGTGCAGAGGCTGAATTTCGAGCTATGACTCAAGGCAATATTTGTGAATTATTATAGTTGAGGATTATACTTAATGATCTCAAAATAAGATGTGAAGGACCTATGAAGCTACTTTGTGATAATAAATATGCCATTTGTATATCTCGTAATCCAATTCAACATGATCAGACTAAGCACATTAAAGTCGACCGCCATTTCATAAAAGTGAAGCTTGATAGCGGGTTGATCACAACTCCATACATTCCTTCTAGGCATCAATTAACTGATATTTTGACGAAGCGACATCCTTCAGAAAGGTTTCAAGAGCTTACAAACAAGCTGAGAATGATAAATATCTATTTCTCATCTTGAGGTGGAGTGTTATTAATAATTGTAATTAGTTATTTATTTATTTATTTTATTCTAAAATTTATTCTCTTTAAATAGAGAATACTTATACAGTTATAATACACAATTCAATACTATATTTTTCTTCGATTTTTCAAGTGCTATCTACTGTTGTTTAGCTTTTCTGACTTTGGAATTGGGGAACCTACCCTTACCCTAAACTTTTTTTATACACAAAAAATAAAAATAAAATAAAATGTAACAAAATCACAATTATTATAATGGATATCTTTACCCAATTATACTGAGGTTGGGAGCTGTAACCAGTCCAATCCTTGAATAAACATTATTACAATCTGACTCTTCTTTCAAAGTTACTCTCTCTATACAACAGCGCTTCAAGGACTTCAATTCTATTACAGTTAATCTTCAAACATTCTTAGATTCTAAAATTATAATTTATGTTGCAGGCTGCTGGCATAAATGGATTTCTATACTATGCTCCCCAGATTCTTGAGCAGGCAGGAGTTGGGGCTCTTCTGTCAAATTTGGGCATTAGTGCAACATCTGGTTCGTTACTCGTAAATGTCTTTACAACATTCTCTATGCTTCCTTGTATAGCTATTTCCATGAGGCTCATGGATATTTCTGGCAGGAGGTATGTTTAAAATGAGATGCATTTTTAATTTCCTTTTAGTCTTGAATATGTTAAGCCGTTTTACAAGGTAAAAACTGCTACAAGGTTCAGTAATTTATAGTCATAATTGGTTGATTTCATTTTAAAATCTAGATAGTGTCCTCCTAGTAAAATGCAAGAGTAAGACAGTGTACAAATGATCCTCATTTCTACCCTCGTAAATTGGGGAACTTTGTACATCAATGCCCTTATGATTTCCTAATACAACATTTGCTCGTTAACTTCTTGGTTATACAAATTTACAATGTGTGTCACTTTATGTTAGAAATATAATATAAAACCGTTCATTTATCTTTACATAACTGTTAAATTTTTTGGATTTAATTAATTTTTTTATAGTATTAGGTCCTCTATGACCGAATTGTCTAGAATTCAATGACTAATAAAGATTATATATTGTGGAATTTCTTAACGAGGCTATGCATTATCTACCATTCAAGTCAAAATCTATCATTCAGGTCAAAAGTATTCTTATATGAGGGTACATGATATAAATATAAAATAGAATCATTCATCTATCTTCAGCTAACAGATAAACCATTTGAGATGAATTGGTTTTTTATTATTTGTACCTTGTTCGCTATCTCAAATAGCAAAAATTAAAAATTTAAACTAAAATGCAAAAATTATGACAATAGTATTGTATATTTTCTCGTGGCAGGTCAATAATGTTGTACACCATACCCATTCTGATAGTGTCTCTCATGGTTCTAGTACTCCGGGAATCATTTCACATCAGTTCTACTCTCAATGCAGCAATAACTGCTATATGTGTTGTGGTATACGAAAGCGTCTTCTGCATGGGTTTTGGTGTAATTCCCAACATCTTATGTTCAGAAATCTTCCCAACAAGTGTTCGTGGAATATGTATTTCTATTTGTTCCCTTACATATTGGATGAGTACCTTGATTGTTACTTCTCAATTTCCCTTCTTGCTCCAACTCCTCGGTCTTACAGGGGTCTTTGGGTTATTTGTTGTTGGGTGCATCATTTCATGGATATTTGTCTACTTGAAAGTTCCTGAAACAAAGGGCATGCCTTTAGAAGTCATTATTGAGTTCTTCGCTATTGGTTCAAAGCCTGAATGAAACTGATCCTGTACAGTTGGGAAGCAAAAGCTGGATTATCATACTGACATCATTATCACCACAAGAAGAACGAGAAGAAGCAGAAGCACTATCATTGATAAAATTTAAAATTTAAAGCTGAACAAGTTTCTGCTTTTGTTCTTAGAAGAGAAAAGTATATAATAATCTAAAAATTTATTAAGACACAATGTAATTAGACTTTTACACTATTCATTCCTTGGACTTGTATTTTCGCTATAATTTCCAACTGTTTATTGGTGCATATTCTTCAATAAATGTATCAGGCCGTGAGGACTCTAGTATATGTTAGTCCAAGATTTAAGTTAACCTTATATTAGCATTCTGTTTTTTGCATTTAGAAATGTTTATTTACTTGTCTAATTTTCCATAACATTGGTGCTATATTTAAGAGCTTTAGTTATATTGATAAAAAAAAATTTACAAACTTACAAATTACACTATGTTTGACCAGTAATACTCTACTCATGAGTGTATTACCGATCAAACATAATGTAGTTTTATATTTGAAAGCTCATAACAAGTTCGAGAATAATTTAACTCAAGATTTTACATATTTTAAAACTAACGTAGGTTACCTTAAAACATGTTCATATTTTGAAAATGAGTTTAATGTTTTTTATGTTGTAGGAGATAAATTTGTAAAATTATTTGTCTCATGTGTTATATTATGTGTCAGTTGGTTTAATTAATGAAAAGGGCATTATGGTAATTTTGACTATTAAGGGAAGTTATTTAAAAGTAACTGCTGATAGGTGCAGTTATAAAAAAAGTGATATGGTCAGTTTTCTGTGAAGCGTATCTGACAGAAACAAAAGTTCCATCTGAGTCTGCCCAGAAAGGTTGTATCAAATCCCTATCAAAGAAGATACAAGAACGGTGAAAGGGTTAAGGCTTAGAGAAAGTATTCCACCATCAAAGTTCTTCCGCACTAATGGAGAAAGGTACACTTTATGTGAAACTCATAAATTCTAAAGATCCCCTTTCATGTTCTTGAATGATTACTGTTGAACATGAATGAATGATTAAATGCTTACATGTGGTATCAGAGCTTGTGTTTAAGAATTTATGATTTTCCATAAATAATTATGAATGAATTTCTGATTCATGAAAAGTTAGGGTTTTGAAAATAAAAATTTTCGATCAACATTGGGAATTCGATTTTCGTGTGTCCAGTATGTTAAGGATTTGAAGAAATCCATGGATGATTCAAAGTTCATTTGGTTGAATTAAAGTTCTATTTATTGGATTTGAAGATACAGTACGAAGCAATTGATATTATGTATGTTAGTCTTCATACAAGGTTAATTAAAGTTTGTCTTCATTGTCGGCAATAAACATTAAAGAATGAACCAGGAGGACTTTAATTAATGAGTCTTCATTGTCTTCTTAGTCAGTGGCTTGGTTCTATTTATCTTCTTAATGCAAGGTTCACGTTTGCATATTACGGTTTCACAATTCACGTTTGTCTTCACGATTGCATATTACGGTTTCACAATTCGTGTTTGTCTTCACGTTTGCATATTACGGTTTCAATATTCAAATATTCTGTTAAGTATATTATTTTTATAAAGTTGGATTAAAATTAAATATGATTTAATCCTATTATTGTTTATGAAATATTAAAGTTTTGAAATTAATTATGGTAGATTTGTTAGTCACCAAAGTGGCCAAATCCTGAAGAGTTATTATAATTTCAAATATTATGATTTTATTTCAATTACCATGACTGTGATGCTATGAATAGTATGATATAATTTTCTGGTTGTGGTATATTGAAGTTCATTATTATAGAACAGTTGGGGATCAACCCAAAGGTTGATTATTTGTTTTATAAAATGAACATGGATGTTGGTATTGTTGGCATATTTCCTCACATTTGGACATCCAAAGATGACAAATATTTATGATAGGGGTATGCATCATTGCCAAATTATGTGAAATTTTTATAGCATCATTATAGTTAATGTTGTATGTTAATGGATCCCCAAAGGTGAACATTGATATGCATTGAAGTTAGTATGTTTGAATCTGTGAAGTATGTTAGTATGTGACATGTATGACTCAAAGCATTAATGTTTTAAATATTATTCCTTGCAGTACCTGTTGCCACACATTCCATGTTCTCAACTGTTGCAGTTTTTAATGGGCTGAACTTCTCTGAATGGAAAGAGCAAATCCAATTTTACCTTGGGGTAATGGATATGGATTTGGCTCTTAGAGAAGAGGAACCTGGTGCTATTACTCCTGAAAGCACTGAGGATGAAAGGAACCATTTTAAGAACTGGGAAAGATCCAACAGATTAAGTTTGATGTACATGAAAATGAGCATAGCAAGCAACATTAAGTCAGCTCTTCCACAAACTGAAAGTGCCATCGAAATGATGAAACTTGTGGAAGAGCGCTCCCAAACTGCTGATAAGTCTCTTGCTGGGACACTTATGAGTACACTGACCACCATGAAGTTTGATGGTTCGCGTACTATGCATGAGCATGTTATTGAAATGACAAGCATTGCGGCAAAATTAAAAGCATTGGGAATGGATGTGGATGAGAACTTCCTGGTGCAGTTCGTATTGAACTCATTACCGTCTGAGTATGGTCCTTTCCAAATGAACTATAATACCATGAAAGACAAATGGAATGTGCATGAATTGCACAGTATGTTAGTTCAGGAGGAAACCAGACTTAAGAATCAGGGAGCTCATTCCATCAATTATGTAAAGCATCAAGGAGCTGAAAAGAATAAAGGTAAGAAGCATGAGAAGAAAGGAGGAGGAGGAGGACCCCTTAAAGTTGATGAGGCCTCTTCTTCTAAAATCCACAAAAAGGAAAGTAATGCAAAGATGAGGTGTCATTTCTGTAAAAAGGAAGGGCATTTCAAAAGGGATTGCCTGAAACGTAAGGCTTGGTTCGAAAAGAAAGGTAAGCCTAGTGCTTATGTATGTTATGAATCAAACCTGGCTGAAGTTCCTTATAATACTTGGTGGATTGATTCTGGTTGTACTACTCATGTTTCTAATACAATGCAGGGATTCCTTATGACCCAAACCACAAGGCCAAATGAAAAGTTTGTCTTTATGGGCAATAGAGTGAAAGTTCCGGTGGAAGCTGTTGGGACTTACCGTTTAATTCTCGACAGTGGATATCATTTGGATTTATGTGAAACTCTTTATGTACCTAGTATATCTAGAAATTTAGTTTCAATTTCCAAACTTGATGTTGCTGGATACTCTTTTAAATTTGGTAGTGGTAGTTTCAGTTTGTACAAGCACAATCATTTGATTGGTAATGGTACTTTATGTGATGGATTATATAAATTATGTCTTGATAATCTTTATGCTGAAACGCTTATGACTCTGCATCATAATGTTGGTACTAAACGTACCTTAATTAATGAGTGTTCCGCTTACTTGTGGCACAAACGTTTGGGACACATTTCCAAAGAAAGGATGAAAAGATTGGTAAATAATGAAATCCTTCCGGATTTAGACTTTACTGATTTAAATGTTTGTGTGGATTGTATTAAAGGAAAACAAACAAAACACACAAAGAAAGGAGCCACAAGGAGCACTCAGCTTCTTGAAATTATACACACTGATGTATGTGGTCCGTTTGATGTTAATGCCTTCAATAAAGAAAAATATTTTATCACTTTCATTGATGATTATTCACGTTATGGTTATGTCTATTTGCTGCATGATAAGTCTCAAGCTGCAAATGCTTTGGAGATTTATATTAATGAAGTTGAAAGGCAATTAGACAGAAAGGTGAAGATTGTCAGGTCTGATAGGGGTGGTGAATATTATGGAAGGTATGATGAAAGTGGACAACATCCGGGCCCATTTGCTAAATTTCTGGAAAAGCGTGGTATTTGTGCTCAATACACAATGCCCGGTACACCGCAACAGAATGGTGTATCTGAAAGGCGTAATAGGACCTTACTGGATATGGTTAGGAGTATGTTAAGTAATTCTTCTTTACCCGTTTCATTGTGGACTTATGCTCTAAAAACTGCCATGTATGTATTGAATAGGGTTCCTAGTAAGTCAGTTCCAAAGACTCCTTTTGAACTTTGGACTGGAAGGAAACCTAGTATAAGACACCTGCATGTTTGGGGTTGTCAGGCAGAAATTAGATACTACAATCCGCAAGAAAAGAAACTGGATGCAAGGACAATCAGTGGTTATTTCATTGGTTATCCAGAAAAATCGAAAGGGTATAGATTTTACTGTCCTTATCATACTACAAGGATTATTGAATCTGGAAATGCAAGGTTCATTGAGAATGGTGAAGTTAGTGGGAGTGAAACACCACGTAAAGTGGATATTCATGAAGTGAGAATACAAGTTCCATTGACTTGTAGCTCTAGTAAAGTTATTGTTCCTTATGCTATTGAACCAATCAATAATAATGAAGGACAAGTTAATGATCCCACTACTCATGAAGAAATCATTGTTAATGAACCGAATGAACCCATAGTAGAAGAACCACAACAGATAGCATTAAGAAGATCTCAAAGAGAAAAGAGACCTGCTATTTCTAATGATTATGTGGTATATCTACAAGAGTCTGATTTTGACATGGGTATTCAGGATGATCCAGTAACGTTTTCACAAGCCATGAATGGAGAAAATGGTGATAAGTGGTTAGATGCTATGAAAGATGAGTTGAAATCTATGGAACAGAACAAGGTTTGGGATCTTGTTGAGTTACCAGAAGGGTGTAAGAGAGTTGGTTGTAAATGGGTCTTTAAGACCAAACGTGACTCTCATGGTAACTTAGAACGTTACAAGGCCAGACTTGTTGCAAAGGGATTCACTCAGAAAGATGGCATTGACTATAAAGAAACTTTTTCACCAGTTTCAAAGAAGGATTCTTTAAGAATTATTATGGCATTGGTGGCTCATTATGATCTAGAGTTACACCAAATGGATGTGAAAACTGCCTTTCTAAATGGAAATTTAGATGAAGATGTGTACATGGACCAACCAATGGGGTTCATAGAAAAGGGTAAAGAGCACATGGTGTGCAAACTTAAGAAGTCAATATACGGACTTAAACAAGCTTCACGGCAATGGTACCTTAAGTTTAATGATACTGTTGTTTCCTTTGGATTTAAAGAAAACATTGTTGATCGATGTATATATCTGAAGATCAGTGGGAGCAAGTTTATATTATTGATTCTGTATGTTGATGATATTTTGCTGGCAACTAATGATCTTGGTCTTTTAAATGAGACTAAGAAGTTTCTCTCTAGTAACTTTGAAATGAAAGATATGGGCGAGGCAGCTTATGTGATAGGAATAGAAATATTCCGTGATAGATCACAAGGACTGTTAGGTTTGTCTCAGAAAGCATATATTAATAGAGTTCTAGAGAGATTCAGAATGGAAAACTGCTCATCATCTCCAGTTCCAATTCAGAAAGGAGATAAATTTAGTCTCATGCAATGTCCTAAAAGTGAATTGGAACGAAAAGAAATGGATGCAATTCCGTATGCATCATTAGTTGGGAGTTTAATGTATGCTCAGACTTGTACGAGACCAGATATTAGCTTTGCAGTTGGGATGTTGGGTAGATACCAAAGTAATCCCGGTATGGATCATTGGAAAGCTGCAAAGAAAGTTCTGAGATATTTGCAAGGAACTAAAGGTCACATGCTTACTTATAGAAGGTCTAACAACCTTGAAGTGATTGGATACACAGATTCAGATTTTGCAGGATGCGTAGACACAAGAAAGTCTACATGTGGTTACCTGTATCTTTTAGCTGAAGGAGCTATATCATGGAAAAGTGCGAAGCAGACTGTAATAGCTGCGTCCACTATGGAAGCTGAATTTGTGGCATGCTTTGAAGCCACAATTCAGGCTAAATGGCTACGGAACTTTATTTCAGGGCTTGAATTGGTCGACAATATTGAAAAGCCGCTGAAAATTTATTGTGATAATTCCGCAGCAGTCTTCTTTTCTAAAAACGACAAGTATTCCAAAGGTGCTAAACATATGGAATTAAAGTACTTTGCCGTTAAAGAAGAGGTTCAGAAACAAAGAGTGTCTATAGAGCATATTAGCACCGATCTTATGATAGCTGATCCCTTGACGAAGGGATTACCGCCCAAGACATTTACTGGTCATGTATGTAGAATGGGCATTATGTCAGCTAATGAATGATGACAATTATTGTTATGTATTAAGTATTGACACTCTGAGCTCATTGATGAATATATGTTTCTGTTATTGTCTTATTTTCAATTTATGAATGCATGCAAGTATATGTGATGATATTGAAAATATTTATGGTCCGTTATGAAGACATTATTGTTGGACATAATGTGTACTTCCTATTAAAGTATCATGTTAGGAAGAAGAGTCAATATAGTGGTACATGGAAGGGACTATGCCGACTTGATAGCATACAACCGCCATGACTCTTGTTGATTTTATTTCTAATAATGAATTATGATGAGGTCAATGTATAGAACCTTTAGCCTAGTAAATGCGCATTATAATGAATGTTGATTAAATCATGAAGGGACACCTCATGACATGAGCCAAGTGGGAGAATGTAAAATTATTTGTCTCATGTGTTATATTATGTGTCAGTTGGTTTAATTAATGAAAAGGGCATTATGGTAATTTTGACTATTAAGGGAAGTTATTTAAAAGTAACTGCTGATAGGTGCAGTTATAAAAAAAGGGATATGGTCAGTTTTCTTATTAAGGGTATCTGACAGAAACAAAAGTTCCATCTGAGTCTGCCCAGAAAGGTTGTATCAAATCCCTATCAAAGAAGATACAAGAACGGTGAAAGGGTTAAGGCTTAGAGAAAGTATTCCACCATCAAAGTTCTTCCGCACTAATGGAGAAAGGTACACTTTATGTGAAAACTCATGAATTCTAAAGATCCCCTTTCATGTTCTTGAATGATTACTGTTGAACATGATAGCGAGTCCAACTTTATACATGGTCAAGTGTGCCAACAATGTTTCCAAAATCTGATCCATTTAATCGAAAAGAAAATGAAAATTTAACTCTGTATTATTTGTTAAAGGAAGAAAGAACACTTTTTTCGATTAGTTGTAGGGAGTTATTAATCTTATATCACATAAAATAAATATTTTATGTGGGTAAAACAAAGTTGTGGGTCCCAAAATTTTACATCAACATCAACATCACCTTTATCCCAAATTAATTGGGGTCGGTGGTAGATGAACCCACATGAAAGATATAAGACAATTGAATAAATAAATAAATAAATAAAATAAAATAAATAAATAAATAAAATAATATATATATATAAATATATGTATATTTAAATAAATAAAAGTAAAAAAGAAAGGGACAAGAAGAAGTGGGGAAATAAAGGGGAAAAGGACTAAAAAGGGACCATCTGGAACATAGGAATAACAACGGATCTAACCCTCCACCATACTTATAGTTTTTCTCCATTCCGTTCTAAGACATACCGTCCGCCAATCTATATCTCACTCCATTAAATCTTGTTTTAATACCTTCCCCCAAGTAAGTTTCGGCCGACCTCTGCCTCCTTTTGTGTTGAGTTCTTGGTAACAAACTTCTGTTCTTACTGGAGCATCCAGTGGCCTTCTCATCACGTGCCCAAACCACCGCAATCTATGTTCTCTCATCTTCTCGGCTACCGGTACTACTCCGACCTTTCGTCGAATATCTTCATTTCTTATCTTATCCATCCTTGTGTAACCACACATCCACCTTAACATCCTCATCTCTGCTACTCCCATCTTATGCTCATGTTGCCTATGTGCTGGCCAACATTCCGCTTCATATAGCATTTCCGGTCTTACTGACGTTTTATAGAATTTTCCTTTTAACTTAAGGGGGATTTTGCGGTCACACAAAAATCCAGATGCACTGCGCCATTTCATCCACCCTGCTCTGATTCTGTGATTTACATCCTCATCAATCTCTCCACCTTTTTGTAAAATGGAGCCCAAGTATTTAAAAACATCTTTTTTGGGTACCTCTTGACCACTTAAATGCACGGGCTCTTGGTCCCCATCTAGTACCAGAGAAAACTCACACTTCAGATACTTAGTCTTGCTTCGACTTAATGTGAATCCTTTGGATTCCAATGTGCTTCTCCACAATTCAAATTTTCTATTAACACCCTCCTTGCTCTCATCAATAAGCATGATATCGTCTGCAAAAAGCATACACCATGGCACTTCCTCTTGGATATCTTTTGTTAGTTCATCCATAACTAAAGCAAAGAGATAAGGACTTAGAGCCGACCCTTGGTGTACACCAACCGTGATAGGAAAATAACTTGATGTTCCGTCACAAGCTTTTACACATATATTAGCCCCATCATACTTGTTGGTATTTTGCTACAATGTGCAAATACACGCGCAAGCATACGCGACAACAAGTAATATAGGGCTTTTAAGAGTCCCAAATATCGTTCCCTCAAGGATCTTTTGCAAATTTTCCAACTTAACTAATTAGTGATTGTAAATCAGCACACACATTAGAAATAAAATCAAAGTAAAGATCATGATTTGAGAATTTAGTTATGAACAGAAACAGATTTAAATGCCAACAATTTTTCTTTTTATAAGAAGGAATTAAAATCTAGGAATTAAGAAAGTTATGGTGATCGAAAATGCTGCTGAAGGTATAGAAAAGTTTGTGAAGAAAAATAGGTTGAGTTCAGTCCCCCTTCCCCACAGCCTTCGAATGAGTGCTAAAACAATTTCTTAAAATCAATTCCCACGTGTTGAACTTTCTCTTGCTGCTTTTAATCTCTTAAAAACATTATTATCATTTACCTTCAATTCACACATCTCTATGCTAAAAAAAGGAACGAACAATAAATCCAATCAACACATCATGGAGGCTGTTCTCATCTCTGAGTAACACCCCTTGAGAACTTTCACCCTCAAGTCCATGATGTCCAACGTAGTTCTGGCCTTAGTCATTTCTCAATGACTAAATCCTGGAATAATATCCTATAATCAGGCCTCAAAAATAGGATAAGTAAAATTTATCACAACGAAGAACAAAATGAAAACAATTTTAAGCAACTGAGATTTACACAAATTCAGACTGTGGTTCGGGTACCTACACCCAACCTTGATGAAATTAGCTCATACCCATAAGGGTTAAGCTAAACACTACAACTAAAGGCTCAAATACAAACGAAAAATGCAGAAATCAAAGGTGCAGCAAGAGTCCTAACAACCGGACGATCTCACTGCTGCACCAACAGTACTCAACACAGAGAGTAAAAGAAAAGAACAAAACTGGAACGTATGTGAAAAACTTAGGAATAAGATAAAAACAGAAATCAGATGGATGAAGAAAAGAGGATCCTTCACATTCGCTGCTCTTCTTCTATTTATAGCACCTTCCTTGCAAATGCACAAGCTGTGGGCCCTCTCCTTACAGCCTCCACGTATTGCTTTCCTTGCACATGTAATTTAATTTACATTCAAGGGACAAATAAGATTTACGGTACGAGACCTCATGCACGAAAAACACCAAATCTAAAGTTCCTTAAACAATTGACTAATCTCATCCTTACAAGCAGCATTACATATATTCGATAAGAACATCTCAAAAATAATAATATATCATGATGTACACCAAACAAACATCTCACTTTTAAGCATGGAATTTACAACAGAGTATTTGAGTCACAGATTGAATAGTATATCGATTAAACAACAATTAACAATATCAGGGTGCTCACGTTAAATTCACCTCTTATATCACATACTCAGCTTTTAGGTTAAACGTTCAAGCAACTGTGTAAGTATAACAGGAGAGTTCCAACCAGTAACTAGGTCTAGGGACATATCCATAAATAATTTGCAGTTCCCAATAGTTATGAGCAGAAGGTAAAGAAGATTCATATTAATTTATATCTAGAAGTTTGTACTCACATGCAATTAAATCAAGATAATAGTTTATCCCAGCCTTTAACATAAAACAAGAAAATTATAGATCTATTGCTTCCCCATTAATAGTTCAATCAAATCATGCAAGGGATAGATGCAATTTAAGGATTGATGTTCATGGCAAAATGTATATATATAGTTTTCTTTTTAAACCTGTCATATCTACTCATTCCTGCCGGTCATTTCTAACAGTGTTATTTTCATGATAGCAGGGTCACGATTGCAAAATGGTTCAAGTGTAAAGTGGAGAACATCTTTTTCTTGATTTTGATACCAAAAGTATGTCATAAAAATACACAACATGCTGGTTTGATTAATCATTTCTTTATGGCAGCACTAAACTAGAGAGATTACAACAACACAGATTCAGTCATCCAAATTCACCTATAACTCCCATTACTGAAAATAACAGCCACCATCATCTTCTTTCGTAAATAAGTCAAATAAAGGTATATTATGTCGTCAATACAAGCAATGCTCAACATGTTCAACACTACTAGCTTTTACATACACTTAGATAAACAAAATTCATGGGAGAAGCTATAAAATTTTATGTCGTCATTTTCTTGAGGATAGCCTTGGTGGCCTGAAACCAGGTGTTGTCATGAAGTGCAAAAATCTGCTTCGTGTGGCACTGCTTGCTGCCTTCATTGACTCTTCTGTCAACACTGCATTTCCTTCTTCTGGATTTGAAGGAGGTGAGCTGCCTCCTCTGAATTTTCAATCATCAAAGTGCAGACATTTTGGGGGCATATTGTTGTTTAGGGAATTGCTTATCAATTTGGGGGATGGAGTTTCCAATTTAGGGTTCGATTGAAGGAATTTGGGGTTTTTTCATTATTAGGGTTCATTATCAGAAGAGGAAACGATGTTATAATACCCCTAACTTAAATAATTTAATTAATTACTTCAAATTAAGTAATTAAGCATGTATTAGTGAGTAAAAATAAGTAAATTCCCTAACAAAATTAATTGGGGTCACTTTTGAGGTAAAAAGTGTACTCAGTGAAAATTAAGAGGTATAAATGGGTGCAGACAAAAGTACCCAAAATATAAAAATGGAAGTAGAAATATTCCTAAAAAATATTCCAGACTTTTGGGTAAAGTTTGGTAATTAATTGAGTTGAATAGATAGATGAACTAATACTCACTTAACCTATGTTAAGTGACTTGGATACAGAAAAGGACCCAAAACCCCTCCCATTCCCGTCGACAGCAGAAGGAAAGAAAAAGAAAAGAAGAGAAGAAGAAGAGGAGGGGAAGAGAAGAGAAAAAAAAAGGAAAAACCCTAGAGTGATCAAACCTTGATGGTTTTGAGTGATTCCAAAGCCTAAACCACTCCAAATCTTCCCCTCTTTCACAATCCTAGCTTGGGTCTTGGTGGGGAGTTGTGTGGTGTGAGATTTTTCCTCCCAAAAATCCGACACATTGGAGAAGTTGTGAGATTTGGGAGCTTTTACCTCCATGGAAGCTTGAGGAACCATCACCCCTTGATTGTGCAACACTTGGTGGTAAGATTTCATCCTTTGAACTCTATTTTCATGGTGAATTCATGATTTAGGTTTTTGGATGAATAGTGTTTTGGGGTTTGTGAAATTTGAGTGAATGGGCTATCTTCTAGAAAGATTGAGGCCTAGTGCATGTTGAGAAAAATGCTAGGAATAACATTTAATCGGTGAAAATAAGTTTATATAGTCGTATGATTTTGTTTGGAAAATTTCAAAATTATGCATTTGACTATGGTTTGGCTTGTTTTGGTAATCAATGATTTGGTTTGGTTGATTGTTGATATTGTCCATGTGATGCTTAGGATTGAGGCATTTGGACCAACATTGAGCAACCAACCGTTGGAATAAGCTATGGAGCTCGGTTAGCTCCTTGGAATTGATAAGCGAGTTGTGAAGATTGGTGTAGAACAAAGGTTGAGTTTGAAGCATTGAGGTAAGCCTTCGGACCTTGGGTGTAATTCCCTTTATTGTTCCACCAAGCCCTGAACGGGTAATCGGTGTGTTGTTGTATATAAATGCAATGAAATAGTGTAATGCTTTGTTATACGTATTTGCATGCTTTGGTGTGACATAGGATGGTGTTTCCCTATGTTGGTATGTTGCATGACGATGCGTAAATCATACTTGGTAGTTTAGCTGGCCAGTAGGACTATTTGCATCTCAGTATCCTTAGGACAGCTCGAGAGCTCGAGGGATTTTTCCTGGAGATGTTGTGTACACTTGCATGGATATGTATTTGCTGCATTATTATTGTCATTGCTATTACACTGTTATTGAACTATGGGGTGGAGAGATGCTCCAAGGGCCCTTGGTTTACTGGATATATTCGTATATCTCACCCCGTGTTGTTGGGGACCCCCTTTCAGGCAAGGATGCTGCAGGAGCCTCTGATGGCAAGTGGCCATATTTGAAGTAATGGACATATGAAGATATAGTGTCATTTGATTAAGCATGTCATTTCGTAGTTCCTATGTATAGGATTGTAAATGAAAGACATTTGTCATATGCATTCTATGTTTTAATTTGATGGACTTAGCCTATGCTCATCCCTTTGGTATCTCTTTTGTTGATGGAGCCAAGGAGTTGATCATAGTGTTTGTAGCTAAGTCCCATGAATTGTAATTAAGATTTATGACAATGATGTAATGATGTAAGTGTTGGATATATGTCTATGAAGAAAGGATATGCATGCTCCTCTTAGTGTGTGAGTACCTAGAGAGACTAGAATTCATGTATTGAAAGAATTATATGATGTAAATTAGGTGAAAGAAGACCTTTAGGTTGGAAAACCCATTTAAAACAAAGATACCCTATCTTGTTGTCCAGATTTCGTATCCTATACGATAGATTTGGACCCTTGTGTCTTGATGGAAGTTGTAGATATGTTTCTTAGCTTTCCATAGAGACCAAGATTGTGTAATTTGGATAAGTATAACTCAAATTATGGTTAAAACACCACAGGTAGGTCAAACTGCCCTGTTTTGGTGCTTGCTCCTGACTGCCCACGCTATGAGCGTCAACCTCTCTGACTACCCACGCTATGAGCGTGAGATCCACGCTATGAGCGTGGGGGTCCTGGGGATTTCAACATCCAATTTCTTAGAAATCTCATAACTTGGGCTACGGTGCTCCGATTTGAGCGCGGTTTAAACCTACGCGTAGCTAATGAAAAATCCTATAATATATTGGAGAAATCGAGACCATAAGAGTAGTATAGTAATTTTTTTAAAATAAATAAATAGTGGATATGTTTAGTGTTTAAAAGCAATAAAAGTGAGTTTTATGCCTTAGTGGTCTAAGGGGACTACTTGGCACACCATAGTAGTAATGTTTGGTTTAATGAAATAAGAGTATGATATTAAGCTTAAATTATTTTATTCCGCAACGTAATACGGTTATGGTCACGCAATTGGGTAATTAAAATTCGGCTTGGTTTTAAAAGAAAAATTTAACCGGATTTTAATTGAACCAAGGTGATTGTAACTGCGCTTAATATCATAAGTCAATGTTAACAAACCGGTTCTAGAACGGGGTGTTACATTTTATGGTATCGGAGCAGTTTTGTAGGGAAACTTGCGGACTATTGTAATGTGTTTGCTGTTTAATGCTTTATTGTTGTTTTGGTACTCTTGATGATTATTGCATTTGTGATCACTTAGTGTGAGCCTGATCAACTCATTTCTGGGTGTAACTTGTGTAGTGTCATGACGAGGAACCGGAATAACGCCGAGGCATCGAACGCAAACACTCAGCCAGAACTTGTTTTGGCTGCTTTGGTTAGGCCCCGTGGTGGTCGTGGGGCAACGGTTGTGCAGCCGGATTCCATGGTTGAAACCCTGGCAGCTGTGCACAGGGAGTTGGAAGTTAGTCGTCGTGCTAACGAAAACTTGCTTAAGACCAATGAGGACACGCGGAATGCTATAACCGCAATGATGAATGAGCTGAGGGCGATGAGGGGTGCTAGACCCGAGAATCGGCAACCCTCTTCTTCTCCTCATACTGCCACGCCTACTCCACCTGCCCATAATGAAGAAGATGGAGCGGGTAACAATGAGGGTGAAGCAAGTCACCACTCAGGTAGTCATAGCCATCATACTGAGGTGCGTCAACCACATGCAGAAGAGGTTGATGAGCACGAAGCCGAAGAAAGAAGATTAATGGCTTTCAGAAAACAAAAACCTTCTTCTTTTAAAGGCGAATATGACCCTATGGTAGCAGCGAAATGGCTCCAAGCTATGGAGAAGATTTTTAGGGTGATGAGATGCCCTGATGCATTGAAATTGGTCTACTCCGTGTATATGTTGGAAGAGGAAGCGAAGGATTGGTGGACTAATATAGTGCAACCCTTAGAAGCTGAAGGCCGGGAAATTACCTGGCGATTGTTTGAGACGCTGTTCTTAGACCACTACTTTCCTAGAGAGGCTAGGGAAAGGAAGCAGAATGAATACAATGATCTGAAGCAAGGGTCAATGTCCATTGATCAATATTTTGCCAAGTTCAACGAATTGGTGAAATATGCTAATTATGGGAGAGCTTTACCCACTTCAGCTGAGATGACCTCTAAGTTTCAGTGGGGTCTGAATGAGAAGATGTCTCGGAAGATGTCAAATTGTGACATCCGAGAGTTTAGTAGATTTGTGAACCAGTGCCGAAAGGTGGAAGAAGTGTACAATGTTTCCAAGATCAAAAAGCCTTCTGAGGCACAAACATCTAGTGCTAGTGGAGCAACTGGCTCTACTTCAGAAAAGAGTAAGAAAATTGATGACAAGAATGGAAAGAAGAAACTACAAGCTAAGCAATCTGATGATAAGTTTAAAAGAAAAGGAAACCAAGGAGAGACGGATGTGAGTGAATTCACCTTGTCTAAATGTGACACTTGCGGGAAGACACATAGAGGCACATGTTGGTACGAAACAAAGTCGTGCTTCAAATGTGGCCAACTGGGTCACTTTGCTAATGTATGTCCAGCTAGGACCAATCGAATTCCAAATGTACATGCAATTGTTGGATCTCGAGCAAGAGGTCAAGATTATACCTTAGAGCCACATGATAGGGAGAAGACTCTCAGGCAAGTGGAAGGTATGATTTGAAAATCTCTTTCTTATAAATTGTTCATCCAGTGTAGTGATGATACACATGTTGTTGCATGAAGTATAAATGCATCCATGTAAGAGAGGTATTATTGATGATGTATGCAAGGTCAGTAAAAGTGCACATGGTGTTAATTGACATATTTGAGGTTAGTCTGATCAAGTGGAGCATGGGCTCTATAACCACAATAGTTAAAGTTAGCAAAAGAAAAGTAATCTGATAACATACATACTTATGCCTGATTGTAGGTTAATGTATTGAGGGTAATAAAAGAATATTGCATGATGATGTGAATATGATTGTTCTTGTGAAATCATGTGATATGAATTTGCATCTAAGATGGATGCAAAGTACTAATGAAGAAATTCTCTAAACCGGAGAATAAGTTGATATGGGGCTTTCTTAACGGAATAATTCCGAAGAGTGGTGACTCTAGGAAGCACCCAGACAAAAATTTGTTTAAAAAGGAAATGATTCCTTAAATGTAAGTCATGAATTAAGGGTGAAAGGATAAAATCATCAGTGAAAGGACTGGTGTGCAATGTCAGTGAAAGGACTGATATGTAAAATCAGTGAAAGGACTGATAAAATCATCAGTGAAAGGAATGGTGTGCAATGTCAGTGAAAGGATTGATATGTAAGGTCAGTGAAAGGACTGATAAAATCATCAGTGAAAGGACTGATGTACGTGCCAATGAAAGGATTGGTGTGTGATATTAGTGAAAGGACTAATATCTAGGTAAAAGTTTAGATAAGGATTGTGCTATCAGTGAAAGGACTGATATGGTCATCGGTGAAAGGACTGATGGTCCATTATGAGTGTAGTTGGTATTATCAGTGGAAAGACTGATGCACTGATATTTCAGTGGAACATTATTATCAATGAGAAGACTGATGTACTAAATCCCGTGTAGACGGTAATAGAAGAAAAATGACTAATATTAGACTGGGAACTTAGAAAGGGTTTAAAGTCGTCGTGAAAGGACTAGTTCACGAAATGGAAACTTTTGTGAGATTGGCTGCAAACACCTTTGTAGTGATAATACATGAGAAAATTGAAAGGTTTTGTAATGATAATACATGAGAAAATTGAAAGGAAAAGAACTTGGAGTTGATAGACAGGCAAGATAGGAGGTAAGAGGTGATAATGAAACATTGAGAAAATAGTCTGTAAAAGACCGTGTGTCTGACGAAAGGGTTAGCACACAACATAGAGATTGGTGATGATCTTATGATTATCTTAAAGATGAGGATTTTGAAAATAACATTATTAAAATTTGATAAAGGTTGATGAGGTAGGACCATGATAGTTTATGGTTTCATACCAGACAGAAGGATATAGACCCTGGTAAGGATAAAATAAAGGGGCTTGAGGAGAGCAAGCACTACTTACAAGCTCAAAGGCTTGCACCTAGTGGCAAGGTGTGTATAAGTATAGAGATAAGACCATTTCGATGGTAGGTGCACTGGGAAGGCAGAAGGCCTGACCTATCCAGCTGGGGGAGAACAAGTTTCTTTGGCGGTAGCCCGAGCTCAGGGATAAGTATGTTCCTGATTTTGCGGACAAAATCGCTAAAAAGTAGGGTGAATATAATACCCCTAACTTAAATAATTTAATTAATTACTTCAAATTAAGTAATTAAGCATGTATTAGTGAGTAAAAATAAGTAAATTTCCTAACAAAATTAATTGGGGTCACTTTTGAGGTAAAAAGTGTACTCAGTGAAAATTAAGAGGTATAAATGGGTGCAGGCAAAAGTACCCAAAATATAAAAATGGAAGTAGAAATATTCCTAGAAAAATATTCCAGACTTTTGGGTAAAGTTTGGTAATTAATGGAGTTGAATAGATAGATGAACTAATACCCACTTAACCTATGTTAAGTGACTTGGATACAGAAAAGGACCCAAAACCCCTCCCATTCCCGTCGACAGCAGAAGGAAAAAAGAAAAAGAAAAGAAGAGAAGAAGAAGAGGAGAGGAAGAGAAGAGAAAAAAGGAGGAAAAACCCTAGAGTGATCAAACCTTGATGGTTTTGAGCGATTCCAAAGCCTAAACCACTCCAAATCTTCCCCTCTTTCACAATCCTAGCTTGGGTCTTGGTGGGGAGTTGTGTGGTGTGAGATTTTTCCTCCCAAAACCCGATACATTGGAGAAGTTGTGAGATTTGGGAGCTTCTACCTCCATGGAAGCTTGAGGAACCATCACCCCTTGATTGTGCAACACTTGGTGGTAAGATTTCATCCTTTGAACTCTATTTTCATGGTGAATTCATGATTTAGGGTTTTGGATGAATAGTGTTTTGGGGTTTGTGAAATTTGAGTGAATGAGCTATGTTCTAGGAAGATTGAGGCCTAGTGCATGTTGAGAAAAATGCTAGGAATAACATTTAATCGGTGAAAATAAGTTTATATAGTCGTATGATTTTGTTTGGAAAATTTCAATATTATGTATTTGACTATGGTTTGGCTTGTTTTGGTAATCAATGGTTTGGTTTAGTTGATTGTTGATATTGTCCATGTGATGCTTAAGATTGAGGTATTTGGACCAACATTGAGCAACCAACCGTTGGAATAAGCTATGGAGCTCGGTTAGCTCCTTGGAATTGATAAGTGTGTTGTGAAGATTGGTGTAGAACAAAGGTTGAGTTAGAAGCATTGAGGTAAGCCTTCGGACCTTGGGTGTAATTCCCTTTATTGTTCCACCAAGCCCAGAACGGGTAATGGGTGTGTTATGTATATAAATGCAATGAAATAGTGTAATGCTTTGTTATACGTATTTGCATGCTTTGGTGTGACATAGGATGGTGTTTCCCTATGTTGGTATGTTGCATGACGATGCGTAAATCATACTTGGTAGTTTAGCTGGCCAGTAGGACTATTTGCATCTCAGTATCCTTAGGACAGCTCGAGAGCTCGAGCGATTTCTCCTGGAGATGTTGTGTACACTTGCATGGATATGTATTTGCTGCATTATTATTGTCATTGCTATTACACTGTTATTGAACTATGGGGTGGAGAGATGCTCCAAGGGTCCCTGGTTTACTGGATATATTCGTATATCTCACCCCGTGTTGTTGGGGACCCCCTTTCAGGCAAGGATGCTGCAGGAGCCTCTGATGGCAAGTGGCCATATTTGAAGTAATGGACATATGAAGATATAGTGTCATTTGATTAAGCATGTCATTTCGTAGTTCCTATGTATAGGATTGTAAATGAAAGACATTTGTCATATGCATGCTATGTTTTAATTTGATGGACTTAGCCTATGCTCATCCCTTTGGTATCTCTTTTGTTGATGGAGCCAAGGAGTTGATCATAGTGTTTGTAGCTAAGTCCCATGAATTGTAATTAAGATTTATGACAATAATGTAATGATGTAAGTGTTGGATATATGTCTATGAAGAAAGGATATGCATGCTCCTCTTAGTGTGTGAGTACCTAGAGAGACTAGAATTCATGTATTGAAAGAATTATATGATGTAAATTAAGTGAAAGAAGACCTTTAGGTTGGAAAACCCATTTAAAACAAAGATACCCTATCTTGTTGTCCAGATTTCGTATCCTATACGATAGATTTGGACCCTTGTGTCTTGATTGAAGTTGTAGATATGTTTCTTAGCTTTCCATAGAGAACAAGATTGTGTAATTTGGATAATTATAACTCAAATTATGGTTAAAACACCACAGGTAGGTCAAACTGCCCTGTTTTGGTGCTTGCTCCTGATTGCCCACGCTATGAGCGTGAGATTCACGCTATGAGCGTCAACCTCTCTGACTGCCCACGCTATGAGCGTGAGATCCACGCTATGAGCGTGGGGGTCCTGGGGATTCAGCATCCAATTTCTTAGAAATCTCATAACTTGGGCTACGGTGCTCCGATTTGAGCGCGATTTAAACCTACGCGTAGCTAATGAAAAATCCTATAATATATTAGAGAAATCGAGACCATAAGAGTAGTATAGTAATTTTTTTAAATAAATAAATAGTGGATATGTTTAGTGTTTAAAAGCAATAAAAGTGAGTTTTATGCCTTAGTGGTCTAAGGGGACTACTTGGCACACCATAATAGTAGAGTTTGGTTTAATGAAATAAGAGTATGATATTAAGCTTAAATTATTTTATTCCGCAACATAATACGGTTATGGTCACGCAATTGGGTTATTAAAATTCGGCTTGGTTTTAAAAGAAAAATTTAACCGGATTTTAATTGAACCAAGGTGATTGTAACTGCGCTTAATATCATAAGTCAATGTTAACAAACCGGTTCTAGAACGGGGTGTTACAGATGTCGTACTCTCCATTACACACTTTGCAACCCATTTGGAAGAAAATGTCGTCGTTTGTAGTTCCAACATGTCAACCGTCCGTCCGCGTCAGCAGACTAACGTGCCACATGGGCACCGTTAGTTTGAACGTAACGAAGGAGTTGACAGAAGGACTAAAATGACCTTTTTTATAATATTAGGGACCAATTTGGTTATTTTTTATTGTCAGACTAAAAAAGATTTCGTAGATATTGACAGGGACAAAAAAATGTGTTTACTCTTTTACTATTAGACATTTAATTTTCAACGTGTCATGCTTTACCTTTCCGAAAAATTATTTATTAATACTTCTGTGAAGGCTAGCGCAGGAGAACGGAGCCTATAGCACGTGCACCACGTGCAGCATAACAAAACCTCGAAGGAGACGACAATGACATGAGCACCAAGCGACAACTGGGGGATGAAGTGAAGAGTATCGCAAACCGAGAGTGAGAAATCCAAACTCGAAACTGCATATGGATGCTACCGAATCACTAAAGTATCCGATTCCTCTGGAGAACCGACCCGGAATCTTCATGATCGGATCCTCCAAGGTCGGCAAACGCACCCTCCTATCCCGTAAGTGTCTTTCCCTCATCGTAATTATTTTTGGAAAAAATGTTTTTTATTCTAAATAACATAACTTTGTGTCATTTTTTATGAAACTACTTTCGTTTTAGTGTAGTTTTAAGTTCTTTCTCTTCCATTTTCTTTTTATTTCTAATTTTATTTTATAAATTATAAAGAATGACAAAACACATCAAAATGACGTAGCTTCGTGCAAAAATGATTGTGTCATTTAAAATTACAAACCCTAAACTCAATCTTTATTCAATTTTCCGTTTTTGTTAATTTACCCATTAACCTTGCTTACACTCGTTCTAAGCTTTAATTTTAGGTTGTGGTTTTTGATGTCTGATAAAACTGTTTTAAAATCACATCTTCAGCATAATTCGTGCTTAGATTAGATATCATATTTTATTTCAGGGTCTTTAATAAAGGTGTGATCATTTTTATGTTTTGCATTTTAACCTAGATGCTTTAGCATCAATTTGTTGATTCTAATTTTAGCATCATTTTTTCATTTTTTATTTCTTGTTGCGTTTACATGTGGTGAAATTTGATTTGATATGCATTGTTTGTTGATGTGGAGTGTAGGATTGCTCTCTGTTGATTTTAAAGATGCATTTGATTCGGCTTCTGAAATAAATGTCCATGGGTATGTTACTATGTTGACCGAGAAACTGATTGCTTAATGCTTATGAATCTTTTCAAATTTATTCTTTGTGTGTTTGATTTGGTCATGGAATGAACAGGTGGACTATCAACACTAAGTATTATACTGCTGATGTTTCTGTATGGATGGCTCATCTTCGTGATGATCTTTCTGTTAGAAACCTACCCTTGTTTACACAAATGACTGCTTTGGTGATGGTTTTTGACATGAATGATGTTTGTTCCTTCACTTGACTCTCCTTTAATTTGTTCTGTTTTCTTTGTTAATTAACTGTTGTTTTAATATTCATGTGCTGAAGAATTGTTCTTGAACTACTTTCCCGTTTTTCATGTGCCTTGAGTATGCATTAACAGTGACATATGCATGTAATGTATCCTTTTTTTTTTACTCATTATGTGCAGTTATCTTCTCTAACTGCACTTCGAGATTGGGTATCTCGCACTGATATTGGAAACTTTGAGATATTGCTATGTATTGGAAACAAAGTGGACCTGGTTCCTTGTCATCCAGCTCATGCTGAATACAGAAGACGGTTGCTGAAACTTGAGGACTCTGCTTTTGATCTTTATTTGGAATTCTCTGAGTATGGAATATCTGAATCTGAAGGAACTAGTTTATTGGGGGATGAAGAACCATCATGGGATATCAGAAGGTCCTCCTTGGAATGGTGCACTGAGCACAATATTGAGTTCATTGAGGCTTGTGCTTCCAACGCTGATTTTGACAAATGTAAAACTTCACTTCCTGTTTTGATGAGCTGGTCTATAAAACATGTTGCACATAACTCTGATTTTTACTTAGACAAATGCTCAGTTTTACATATAGATTAATCATAATTAATACATTATTAATGAGAGAAAGAGGTGGCTTAGATGCAATGAATTATTTGAAAGATTATAAATAGTATATCATTGTAAGAACATCATCATGTACAAAATTTTTCTGCTAACCACAAAATTAAGGTTCAAATGATGAAACATTGGAAAATTACTTTCATATGACATATATAATTTCCATACATGTATTGCATTATGGATATAAAAGAACTTCTGTTTACAGGCTTGTCCATAGACGGTGATTTACAAGGAGTTGAACGTCTCTATGGAGCTCTTTCTGCTCATATGTGGCCTGGAATGGTATTGAAATCTGGTGATAGGATAAGTCAACCATCATTTCCTAAGGAAGAAGGTCCTTTTCTCTTTTTCTTTGGAGCATGCTGCTTGCCATTTTCAATAGTGTAAAATAAATGCAACCACTAATTTTGGTTTATCCTTTTTTATTATTTTCTTCAGAGTTGTCTTCGGAAGAATCTGATTATGAACCTGAGTATGAAGTTTTATCAACTGGCTCAGCCAATCCGTGGGATGAAACTGAACAAGAATGTATTTCTGCAACTTCCTTAGACACAGGCAGTTCTGCTTCTCGAAACAATCTCAACACAGGTTGTGAACATGAGGATGGAATTAAATCTGGTAAAGAGTTCCAGCCCACAGCTTCAAGCACTGCATCTCAGGATGAGAGTGACAAGGAAGTGGTGCACAATATCATGGATTCTGAAGGAGATGGGAAGGAAGACAATGATAAATATCTTGACTTCGAGGATTTGGAACATTTGATGTCTGAGATTGGGAATATGCGTGCAGGCTTAAGACTGATGCCTGATTTTCAAAGAAGGGAAATGGCTGCAAAGCTGGCTATGAAAATGGCTTCCATATTTGGGGGAGAGAGTGATGAAGAGGAAATTTAGTTGATATAAGATGTTAGCTCTGTGAGATTCAGTTTTTAGTGTAAGGATACTTCGATGAATGAACCACCATCACTTGGAAGGAGAGTAGTAACCTTTGTTGAGCAAGGATCAGGAGTTCCTTCATTTTTCTGCTCTCTGCTACTCTTGGTCGCTGCAGAACATGCTTCAAGATCAATTACTCCTGTTTTGTCATGCACTGTTTAATAGCCCATATATTGTGAAGCAGAACATTTTGTTCAAAAAATTGAGTATGTGTGGGCATGTTCATGGTACTTAACATTGGTGGTAGTGTTGTGAAAAACTAAGTTGGCTGACGTGGGCACTTGCTGCGATTTTGTAAGCGGGAAAATGGATTGAAAGGTACAGGCATGTCAAAATGATTTAATTACATGGACAACGTGACAAAGAGTCACGCTGGATGACTAGTTGTCTCTTAAGGGATAAGGATAAAAGTTGGCTTACGCGTCTTTATTTATAACTCCCCCTTTAGTATATAATAAAGTGATCGAACTATATGTATATTTGAAAGTGAGTTCTATGCGTTTTTAGGTAACAACAAAAAATCAACTACTGTGTAGAAGTGGTAGGGAGAAGTTACAATTACCTTTCATGAGCTGTTTGTGTTTCTTTTTTTGCTAACAAAGTCTTACCTGTGAAAGAGTGGTAAGCGTAATATAATGGTATTGCTATCATTAACTTAGGCAATAGTCAAGTTGGATGCTTATGAAGTATAAGGATCATAAGGTAGTTTGAAATTCGGCTAACCCTTCTTAAGGGAGTCACGAGAAGATATAGGTAGAGTGAGAGTGAAGAAGTTACCTGCGGAGATGGTTCTGGTAAGTCAGGTACTAAAGAAAAGGCATTGGAAAAGTTAGGGAAAAAGTAGGAAAGTAGCAACTAATTGATGAGTCCCGGCTCGTCTTGGTTGAAAAGTGAAAACAAACAATATACGTGGCTTGGTGCTGTAAATAAAGTTGGAGAAATGGATGTAATCTTTGGCAATCATGGTGCTTTCTAATAATGCATCCGGAGTATCTGAGGAAAATATCGGCTATTGCTTTTTCGAGTCTCAACTTTCAACTTTGGTGGCGAGTTGTTCACACTAAAGCTGGACATGAGAGGAGAATAGAAGATAACCTAGGAAGATAAATGGTGGGTGGGACCTTAAAACATTATCATACTAAAATCAAATTTTGAAGATGCCATCAATTATCACCTTCCTTTGGGCATCAACGGTGTGGAACTCATATAGTCCTCCCATTAAGATTGATTTTCAGCAGATGGAAACAGGAATTAGGATAGATGCAGAAGAGGGACCATATTGCCAATGGGCATCTCTACCTTTATTATTATTTGTTTAAACTCTATAAAATAAACATCTACACTGCCTTTACGTCCCTCTTTTGTCTTATCTTACCCTTTACCTTAATTTTATTTTGTTTTGCCTCCATCTTTTACGGCATTTCCTTTTGCTAAAGATTTGTTTATTGAACATGTACCGAGGATCCACGCTTAGTGGAAATTAAGCTTGTTACAGAAGGTTGCTTGATAAATTACTACTGATGGTTAGCATTGAGCACTAATAAATGAACCTTATTCATTCATGATTCCCTTTTGACTAAAATGATTAACCTTATTCTCATTCAATTGCTGATTTGGCACAAATTTGAAGACTTGCTTGGTAATTGATGCAAATGAGTCCTTAAAAGTTGTTACACAACAAAAGAGCATAAAAAATATTGTAAAATCGGTTTTCTATGTAGACCAAAAACAAAATAGAAGACGAAAACCACTGCGCTACTTGTTTGGATAAATGCACAGATTATGCTGGTTAGGTTTGTTCGCCTTTTATAAAGAACTTTTCCTGTCCTTGTGAAATTGGTTTAAAATCTCCAAAATTATATTTTAAAATTGATTTAAATTGACAAATTATTATTTTTTAACTACCATTTCTTCCTCAATTAACTGCTATTATAATTATAACACGAGTAGAATAAAGACATTCCACTCGAGTCAAAGAAAAAAGAAGCTCTTGTAAATCATTAAAATTTTAATTTATAGAAAAAGTAGGAGCAATTCTTACCCAACCCAGAAAACGAGTCTTTATACAAATGAAGCAGGGTGTTAACAAGGGAAAATTGACCAAGTTTCATAAATTTATCAGCTTAAAGGGACATAAAAAAGATAAGAAAAAGAAAGAAAAAGAAAAAACCTATACGTACATACAAAATACTAGGACTGCTTTCAAGGCAAGAAACCGTTATTAACACTGTGGCTAATAAAATTACAATTAGCATTAGCAGTGGCATTGCCATTGTCGCCATTCAAGAACTTTAACTCCCTTCCACCGGCAAAGGCGACGGCGGTGGCTCCGCCGATCACCGCCGGGTACTGGCCACATTTCTGGCACCTGGGCACCGCGAAGAGGGCGCGGCAGGAGGGACACGAGGAGTGGGACTCAAGCCACTTGTCAATGCATGCCACGTGGAACCCATGGCCGCACTGCGGCAGCACCCGGACCTCGTCGCCGGCGGCGAACTCTGACAGGCAAATCGCGCACTCCGACGAGGCCACCAACTTGCTGGGGTTGCCGTCACCGTCGACGTAGTTGAACTTGGGCAGCGAGTCAAGCACTTTTTTCTTGAGACCCTTGTTGGCGAGGGTCTGCCTCGGCGAGTTTCCGGCCACGGCGACGGGGCCACGGCGGAGCCAGGCGCATCGGGCGATGGCTATGAGGCCCACAACACATATGAGGGCGCAGAGGAGGGCCGCTAGGATCACGACGAAGTCTGATTCCACCGACACGGCCTCCGGCGGCGGCGCCGCAGTGGCGTTGTTTGTGGATTGGAGGATTCTCAGCGCGCGAGCCATGTTGAAGAGAAAGTTAGAGAGAGGAAAAGAAAGAGGTGTTTGGGTTTTCACGTTTTGAAAGATTAAATAATTGTGGTAAGTACTTATAGTTGAGAGGAGGTACTGTGTATGTGTGAGGATAAGAGTCAAGAGAAGAAGACTTAAAAAGACTTTAGAGAGAGAGAGAGAGAGAGAGAGAGAGAGGTGAATCTGAAGATGATGTTTGAGATAGTTCACTCACTTTCAATGGTTTGTGTTAGGTTTGATATAGGGGCAAGTTGGCTGCTTATGAGGGAAAGGTAGTGTGGGTAGGTGCCAAGGAGGTAATAGACAAATATGAATATGAGATGAAGCCTTGGTCTCCAAGCTGTTCTGTATTCCCCTAACCTTATCTGCTAAAGCCTAAATTGCATAAGACCCACAAAAATAATGATCATAGAAAAAAAGGGCTATATTGTTTATCTATTATCACACCAAAAAATAAAAAAGTTAACAAAACAAAAAAAAATTATTTGCCTTGTGTGTTTAATACCGTGGCTGGTTTTTTTTTTTTTTCTTTCTTCGTTAAATTTAAATTTGCGTGATTCTTAAGTAGTATGTAATTATAATGGTCACAAAAGAGAAAAAAAAATAACATTCAACTAGTATGTAAATTGAGTAGTATGTTTTGTTTTATTTTAATGAAATGTATGTATGCACGCATGTGTGTTATTGATGTGTCAGAGAATACTAAAATTCGCTTAATCGCCGAATTGTTGGTATACTAATGAAGAGAATTGTTATATTTATAAATTATTGTTTCAAATTTTAATTATTGATTTTTGTTAATTTAATAGTTATAATTTATTGAAAATTAATAATTAATTAATAAATAAGATTAAATAAATTATAATCGTTAGATTGACTGAAATCAACGGTTAAGATTTGATTGTAATAGTTTATAAATATAACTCTTCCCATTAAATATAAAAAAGGTAGGTTTATAATATTGGAGAAAATAAATCATAAAGAGTATAGATGCCTAAGACATTTATGTCCTTTTATAAATATCTTCAATACAATAATTAAATTGAGAATAATAGCATTAAACTACAAGTTAGTTCATCATTCAAAGTCAAGAAATGTATTTTAAACCCTTCATCTGAATGTGAATCTAACTTTGGCCATTTTAAATTCGTAGCACGAAAAGGAATACAGGCAAGAACGACCATCTTCAAGCCAATTGTACCACTAAGTTTAAAGTTTCGCCTTTGCTGCGGTATCTTACCAGCCCTGATTATGTTATCAACTTTTCATGCGTTCTAACCTACACTTAGCTTTATTGATAATTTAAATATAACCAAGAATAGTTAGTGGAGCTCTTCCTTTTCCTGATCTCGAAAAAAACAAGAGAGTATTCCTGTGAATTTTTATTTGCAATTATGTACTGAAATATATTACATTGTGTTATATCTTAGAGACAGAGATGTTCAGCCCAATGGACTGATATGTTGATCTTGGATTTAGTGCCCTCTCTAAGGTATCTATAGAAGAGATGCTCTTGAGTCAAGCAGATCACTGTGCACAATAGACTACTAACGGCGTTAGCCAATGGGGTGAGTGCGTGCGTACAGTGACAACATAACAGTAAGAGAGAACGTACCGTATCTTTAGGGTTTACCTCTTATTTATAGGAGTTACGTGTGGGTAATGTGATATGGGCCTTTAGCGCATCTAATAGGGGCCCTAGCCTGTCTGCTATGCTGTCGTATTAGGATTAGCATCAATCATGGATCCTATCCGTGATTATGCTTGATTAGAATCTTGAATTGCCCCTGATTAGGCCTATTATTCAATGGACCTCTCATACGGGTCCATAACACATTGCATGTTCTAATTACTTGTACGTACAAAGGAACATGTTCTCATATTTATGTTGAGTTTGTGCTCTTTTAGTAAAGCTCAAATAGACTAATAGTATGAGAAGAGTCAAAGAAACCTAAAGTTCAATGAGTTTAGGGCTAGGGTTTCTTAGAATTTTTATAAATACTACCACTTAAGTCATCAGCCTCCAAGGTCATCATTGAACATAAAATGTAAGCTCAGATCTGAAAAGTGTCCACACACTTCTCCTTCCCCTTCGATAGATAGTTTGGAAGGACTACCAAAACCTAGAGAGATCTGTTCGTGCTGTGACGCAAAGAAATCAGTTCGTGAGTTCGTTCTATGACACAAAGGACTCTAGTTCGTGGAGCATCATCCCAGATTTGTCCTACAAGAGGTAATTTTAAACAATGATGATCCATTACATCCCGAACCGCAATGGTCTAAAATGCTTCCACATATCCAATTTCTCTTACAATTAGTATCAGAGCTGGATTGCATGTTTGGATGTGGATCTAGTTTTGATTTATAAATTTCATGTAATTAGTTTTGCTTCATGAAATATGGCACCTAGGGTTCTATGTTTATTGGTATGATTTTTGAATTTGTATCCTTATAACTCTTTTCATTAAAAATCAATGCTTTATTTGGTTTTGGCTTTAATACACGGTAGAAATTTCTTTGTGTTTTCTTAGGTTATAACAAGGAGACTAATCCCATATGATTAGGTTTCCTCCTTGTTTTATTTCAATTTTTTATATTTTCATTGTATTTCAAAAAAAATTGTAATGTGAAAAGATCAAAAAGATGCAAAGAGAAGGACGCTCGTCACTGTTTGGACGTGTTGGTGAGTTCTCGATGGTTGATCTAAGAAACCAACTACATGGAGTAAAAAAGGACAGAAAACCGAGAAAGAAGACAACTGGTTCAGGCCGAGTGGAGGTAGGTTGCGCCCTCACACATCACCAGAAGTGGCTGCGCGTGGGCGCCACTTTTTGGCATAGATTGGGCGTGTGTGGGCTCATGGCAGCTCGATTGGGCTGGTTCCGGTGGCAGCGACTTCATCTCTTCCAGGCGGTCCTTCCCCTAGAGTTTCATGCTGAGATGAGTTCGGGTGACGACCTAGTAGATGTGACGACTAGGGTTCCTGAAAATTGACTTAGGGTTTGTTGCCAAAGTTTTTTATTTTGGGCTTTTGGGCCCATGGTTATAATAAAAGTTCTTGAAACAGAACCTATGGATCAGAAGGAAGGAGCAAATGGGCTGGAAAAGTTTCATTTTTGTTTATTTTGTAATTTTTTTTAGAAAACCATGGATTAAAGTTTTTTGATTTTTAATTGCTTTATTTTTATAAATTGATGAATTATGTGATTGATAACATACTCAATGTGATAACATGCCATATAGTATAAGTGGTGCCATATTATTGCATAACGTGTAAATTACATGAACATAGTAGCTATTATGTCTTCAGCGACTAGTATGGTAGTTGTTATGAAATTATTTTGATTTTATATTATCTAAAAATCTAATTAATAATTATTATGATTTTTTTTTAAATTATAGATTAATAATTGAATTAATTAATTTTGGATAATTAAAATTAAGACAAATGATCCAAAAAATTTCCTAAGAGAACTGTTTATTTTGCGAGTAAATTGTGGTTATTTTGAAATAGTCATGTATGAACAAAAGATGCATATCACAATGATATATCATGATTGTGTGAAGCACACGCTGTAAAAATTTGAGTACCTTAATGATTTCAAGATTTTGATAAGCTAAGCAATGCATGTTCATTGGTGTGCTTGCTTACATAGTTTTTGAAATAAAAAAAATTACTCTCAATTGAACATTTCTCGGAATTTGGAAAATTCTAAATTTAAAACATTGAATGGGTGAAGGTTTTAAATTAAGTATATAACTTTAAAACCTACGGGCTCCATTTGTGGGTCCATTAATAAAATGGTCATGTGAAGCTCCAACGGATAAGAATGATCGAATTTTATTTGATTAGACCTTAATAATTTCAAAATTTTAGTAAGGTATTGTACGACCCAATGTCGACAATACTTGGATACTAAAGATAATTTTGAAATTAAATAACGGTTAATTACATTCAACTTTGGTAAAGTTATTAACCCTCTCAATGAGGCTCTGGTAATGGCACCGAAGATCCAAATAATAATTTTAGTTTTTACAAGTGACTTGCCCAATGCAAGTCTTGTACAGAAAACTGAAGATTGTTAATAATAAATGATGAATAGTTATTAGAATCTACTTATGATTGATTTGTTAGTAAATTGCGTGCTTTGTATGTTTTTTTTTATAGAAAATATCATCTTTCAATCCATTAGCTATTATCTTGAGTAAAAAACCTATGGATGGTACAAACTACAAATAATGGAAAATCAATTTGGATATTGGTCTACAAATAAGTGAGCATGATTGAGAGTGAGCATGATTGAGAGTGGAGCATAAATTCTCAAGACTCTTGATGGCATGTTTGCTATTTCTAGTAGTTTTGCTAGGTAGAATGCGCTGACTGCGGTCACCAAAACTGTTATGACTAGAGGAAGTGTGTTGGATCATTATTTGATAATGATAGCAAACTTCAAATGAGCGGATGACAATGAGATCAAATTTGAATAAGAGGTGAAAGTTGATCTCCTTCTGCAATCATAGAGGCTGAGTATGTGGCTGCATCTGAAGCAGCAAAGGAAGCCACATGGTCGAAAAAGTTCCTTATGGATCTTCAGGTGATACCGGGTGCTAGTAATCCCATCACTTTTTACTGTGACAACAGTGGGGCAGTAGAACAATCCAAGGAACCGAGGTGTCACAAAAGACAAAAACACATAGAGACAAAGTACCACTTGATTTCAGACATAATTGATAGATGAGACACAGTGGTAACCAAGATAGCATAGTAAGAAAACTTTGTTGACCCTTTTACCAAGAGTTTGCCTGACTCGTGTTCGAGAGGCATCTTACATTTCTGGTCTTAGGAGGATTCCGGACTTGCTATAGCTTTAGGAGATTAGATTTTACTTTATTAATTTTATGCTTTTTGAGCAAGATATTATGACATTATAATTTTTTTGAAAGTTTTAAATGAGGTATTATTCATTTATTTTGCACACTATTTACAAACACCAAGGTCCGGATCAATTGTGTAGTATATGATCATATGGATCCATTCATGGAGGACATGATCATTGGTTATCACAATTGATGAATAAATTCATAGCTGTTAAATAAAGTTGGGCACTCTAATTAGGCTGCAATATTTTATGAAATGGTTTTGTCCTAACTATTGTAAATTATTGGTATGAATTAATATTCACATTGAAAGGATCAAGGAGAGATTTGATAAAGGTTGTTTTTCTGTCATAAGGTATCAAATCTCCAAATAACTATAGCTATGTGATTGCTCTTAATCCAGAGTTTATTTTAAATAGGTAATCAAATAGTTTTCATTTTTTGATTTACCAACGGGTGAGGTTTGATCTATTGATGGCCAATAACTCGGTATTTTGGGAGTGAAATTATTTGATTATCAATATTTATGAGATAAATAACATGAAATTTATATGATATGTCCCTTTAATATATTTTGATACTTGGATATTGAAGACACTGGCCAGTGCATGTAATCAATTATAGACATTCTACAAAGGGGCGATGCATATTCATGTTATAAGTGTTATTAATCTTGGAGTTCAAGTTAGGGCTTTTATTAGAATAGCATCGAATTAGATAATCATTCGTTGGTTATCAAAAGCCTTGATTAATAACATATGGTAGATCCTTAGGCTAGCTTGAAACAAAGGATGAGTGTTTTTTCAGTTAATTATGACTTATGGGTTACATGATTTTGGGTTTTGGACTCAAGTTTGTATCCAAAAGAGCAAGTGGGAGATTGTTGGGTCTGTGTTCTTTTCATATTATAATAGTATGAAAAGAGCCCAAGAAACCTAAAACACAATGAGCTTAGGGCTAGGGCCTTATAAATACCATCAATTAAGTCATCAGCCTCCAAGGTCATTGAACAGAAAAGGTAAGCTTAGATCCGAAAAGTGCCCACATACTTCCTCTTCCCCCTCGAGAGATAGTTTGGAAGGTTTACCGGAACCTAGAGAGATCTGTTCGTGTTGTGATGCATAAGAGGACACAAAGGACTCTAGTTCGTGGAACATTATCTCATATCTACGCTGCAAGAGGTAATTGTAAACAATAATGATCCGTTACATCTCAAACCGCAATGATCTGAAATGCTTCCGTAGATGCAATTGCTCCCATAATTTACTTGTCAAATATTTGGTTCTCTTCAATTAACATTAAAATGTAGTTTTTATTATTCTTTTTATAACATTTATAAGCATGTAATTTTTATCGTTTAATCTACAACAATTTTTTTAATATATAACATTCAATAAAAAATCTGTTATTTTAAATAGAGTACTGAAATGGACCTTAGAATTATGTCTATGTTAAGGTTAATATTGTCAACTTGTTAAAATTTTAGAGATTGTTTTATTGAGAATATATTTGATATCAAAAAATAAACCATAACAGAAAATAGATTTTTCTTTTGTATTTATTATAGAAAAATTAAAACATGATTATGGTAACTGTCAAATAGAGAATCATATGGTTTTTATAATTCAGCTTTAAAGTGGATTTCTTTATGAAAAGCTTATGTATAAACCTCACCTTAAACTACAGTGTCTTGTTTTAGCCACTAGATGTCACATCTTAAGACTAATAATTTTGCTCATCTCTGTAGCCAAATTCGATCTTCCATTCAAAGTCTTCTTTTTCACTTTTGTTGCGAGAAGAAAAAAGCTTATGAGGATGGTTGGAGTTAATTGAAGGTTGCATATATATGAAAAAAAATGATTCTATTTGTAGAAACAATCTTTTTATTTAAGAAATTTAATTTTTATACGTTTAATTCAGAACCCCATTTTTTGCTTTGTAATTTTTAAACCTTTGTGATTTTTAAACCATCTTATTATTCAATTCGGAAACAATCTCTTTAATTAATATATATATTAAAGAAGATAAATTTTCTTATATTTAGCTCTCTATAGTTTTTATCTTTCAAAAAAAAAAAAAAAAAAAAAAAACTCTCTATAGTTTCTCACGCTAATGGTTTAACTTAATTGCTCATAAAAGCAACCAATAAAATTCCCCACAAAGGGTTCTCTACATTTATAAACAAAACACGTTCTATTAAATTAAAAAAAAATGGATTGCAATAACACGAGAGAAATTAATAGTGGAAGAGGAGAGGATTAATGTACCCAAAAAAGAAAGAATTATTTTTTTTTTATTAAAGTAAGGTAGGTCAGGTCAACGTGATAATATCCAAGCTTGGGGATGATTTAAAAAAAAGTAGGGATAATAATCCAGGCTGCTTTATTACGTGATGGATCAAATAAATATAGTCTGTATTGGGTTAAGTATATTTTAGTCCTATTTAAATAATTTATTTATTTAACTTATATTAAAAAATTTAAATTAATTTAAATTAATTTCAATTAAATATTTAGAATAACTATTACTTAAAATATATACATATTTGTTTTAAATTAACATTTATGTAAAACTAAGAGAAATAATTATAATAATATCGAACTTATGACTCAACCCATATCAAATTGGATAAGTTGAGTAAAACTTATGTATTTTTATCTAATTAAGCGAGTTCCATGTATTTCATTAGGCTATTCAAATTAAATCGGTTAGATTCAGCAAATTTTTACATATCTAATTTCAAAGGGTTAACTAGAATATCCTAAAATTAAATCAGCCTAAAATGCAGTTGTCACGGCAGAAAAGAAAAAAACCAACCTTATCAAATATTTCGGCATGTTTGGAGCACCTGATAAGAAAAATAGGATAGGATAACTTATCTCATCCAATACATGATTTCTTATCCTATGGGGGAGTTGGGTTAGGATTCAATAAGATAGGATATCAATATTGGATACCCAAAATATCTTCACGTTACCCGATATATTCTCACACTACCTACTATATTTATATTTATTACATTATATTTTGTTTTTATTTTTCTTTTCACCTTCTACGTAATCTTATCATATTGCTAACCAGGTGTTCATCAAACACATGACATGATATGGGCTTATCAGCCCCATATCATATCCTTATCGTATCATGTCCATCAAACGAGCCTTAATTGCAAACCTTGGGTTATAGAGTGCCTCTTGTGAAGGCTGTAGGCTTTTCCCACTTCGATGGGTGAGCCACTGAGCCACATTCAACATTGTTGAAAGCTTTTTAGGCTTTTCCCACTTCGAGTTGGAGCCACTGAGTCTTATTCAACATGGTTGAAAGCTTTATAGGGTTTTCCCACTTTGATGTGGGAGCCATTGCGCCTTATTCAGCATGTGCTATTGTCTGGCACATTAGGGTCGCAATTCCTTTTCAGTTCTCAACAATGATCATGTTCCAACCTCCAAATCAATGACTGAGAAGCCAAATGCCTGACCCTCCTTTTCTTTCTCTATCTAAATGTTGGAAAGTGATACTAGAGAAAAGTTACCATTTTGCATTCTGTGTGCACACCACGTGTCACTTCCTAGTGAGATAGTACCAAAAGAACCAATTCTTGCTCATTATTATTGTAACATCCTTGTAGTTCATCAGAGTGTGCATTTATATTTCCTTTCTCTGAGTCCTATGTTTGTTTTTGTTACTTAAGTTATAGCAAAATAATTTGTTGGAAAGGCTAGTCTTCTTAGGAAAAACAAACATATCAAACATGCATTAGGAGACACAATAGTATCCTTGTCAATGACGACAAAAGGATGTAACAAATTTCAAAATATGATTATATGATTTTAGAACACTAAACGATTTAGGCATACTCGTTGAAGACATGATTTTTGATTTCTTTCTTGTTTCCTCTTATGCTCCTACAATAGAAAGACCAGGATCTTCCTCTGCAATTCACTCTACTCCCTTATCACAACCGTCGATGGGGCGAGTTGTGGAGTGACGGTTTTCTAACATGTTGTGAATGCATAGGGGACGTAGCCAAACTTATTAACCCTAGTCTCCTTCCCATCATGGACCTATGGGTTAGGCCTATTACCCACACTAATCAATGTACAGATATCCAAACTCAAATCAAAAGAATCACTAATTAACTGGGCTTTATACTGGACCCCTATATAAATCATAACTTAACCCGTTTTTTATTAAAACAAGAAAAACTACAATTAATTCAAGCCCACAATTATTATACAAATTTCTAACAGTAAAAACATCAAGAGGTTAAGAAGGATTATCCTTTAAGGAGGACCCCTTGCAAATTGGCCACTCTAGCTAGTTGGGAATCAAAGGATAGAGAGGTTCATAGTTATAATTTCAGTTCAAATTCTAAGCCGAAAAATATCTTGCTTTGTTTTTGTCATGAATTGTCTTACCGAATGACATGGCTTATTAGTTGGTACGGAAACATCACGATGAATGATACGGTATCGAAGTAATGCAAGTATTATTCTGCATTTTTTATTAGATGAGTTCAAACACATGTCAATTTTCTTCTATCGTCAAATGTCGCTTTGATCAGATATTATTGCTGAGTGCCGAAAAATATCTTGCTTGTTTTTGTCATGAATTGTCTTACCGAATGACAATGGCCCTGCCTATTATAAGGTCCAACTGTTATTTTTCTAAGATTAAAAATTGCCAATTGCAACTTTTGGTGTATGGTGCGCATAACACTTATCTTACTGTTTTTTTTTTTTTTTTAAATACTACTTGTCTTACTGTTGATCATGTAGCTTAAGTGCTCAACAATGATTTGTCATGGTTTTACTCAGTAATATAGGGCCAAGCATGTCAAGTTCCCAGCATATCAAGGGTAATATTGTATAAACATCATCGTATATATATGAATTTATACTTTGATATATTTTTATATTTATATTAAAAAAATTTACATAATTAAAGTTTATTTCAATCACTCCAGCATTTTTTTTTTCTTTTAGTTTTCTTTTACATAAAAGATTTTTTATGTACCAGACTTTCTCTCAGGCTTGTTTTGGTATCAAGTACTGAGCAAGGTTGCACGTGTATCTTGGGTGGCTTTAGCACTAAAAAGTTACTTACGTGGTGTTTTTTCACTTGAAAAGAATTAACCGATTTCAGGCAATCCCAATGGCATATTCTTCGTATATAAATATCTCATGTCATCTATCAAAAACACAAGAAAACGAAAAAACAAATATCTCATGTCAAATCAACTTTAAATTCAACACAAGAAGTGATATTTTCATAAAAAGTTCCCTCCCCGATTCCACTGTTACGGTTTCACCAATACGAGTACAACGTACATACTCACCGGCCATTAGGTTGATTGCACAAACGCGCAGAATATCCACGGGATTATTGCAAGCCCATTACATAATTTATAGGTTTATTATAAAAAAATATATATATATTTTTTATACATATATAAAAATGGAAGGGATTATATCTACAACCCAAATAGTTTACAAACTCTTACAATCATATCTTAACTGTTGATTTCCGCCAATTAAAGGTTGTCATTTATTGTGAATTAATAATTAATAATAAATTTAATTTGCGTAAATCTTAACCGTTGATTGACGAAAATCAACGGTTAATATATGGTTGTAAGAAGTTGTAAACGAAAATAGGTTGTAAATATAACCTTCCCCTATAAAAATATACTCTTTTTTCTTTTCATATTAGTTTATATGGTTCTCACACACTTTTGTGTGTGTATGAGATAACATTTATCTGTTATAATATGAGAAAAATTGATCCATAACTTTTAATATATATTTTGATAAGAACAAGTTGACCTGTGAAAAAAAATCATTTGAACCGTTAAATAACGCAAAAAGAAAATCTAACGCTATATAATTTTTTTTTACTTACAAGATATCTCGTGAGTTGTGAGTGTCACTTATCTTGTAAAGTTACAAATTAAAAAGGGGTTTTATAAGAAAGAGAGGGAAACTGGAGGGAAGAGATAGAATCAAGAAGTAGGAGAGAATCACAGAGATTAAAGAAGAAAGAATTTGGGGAAGAAAATTAAGAGGGAGATTGGAAATAAATAGGATGGATAGCTAAGATTCCATTACAACATAGTGCAAACAAAGCACAATAGTCTAGTTGTGAACTAGTATGTGCACATCGTATCATATCTCAATCAAAATCTTAAAATTTTGGGTTTATGGGTCATTCCACATATATGTATCGTACTTAGCTCATTCATATCTGATGCGACATTTTTTGTATCACCCACACTTAAATTCCTAAAATTTTCTTTTCTCCACAAAAATTAAAGAAAATAACATATGTTCACTACTAAAAAAAAGCTGATATGCGACAAAATTGCATGTCTCAATATCTGTCACAAACTACCAGATTTCATCGCAAATAAAATTTGCGATATCATTTCATCAAATTCCATCGCAAATCAGCTTTGTTTTAGTAGTGGTTATGCCAATGTTGTTGCCTTAATTCGTAGTATCAGTGATGTTGGTGGGAGCATTAATGGCCACCCGTGTGGCACGAGTGCATATGAGCTAACAAGCAATACAAAGAATGCATATGAGTTTGCAAGCAATACGAAGAGGAACGATTGATTTGCATTATTAATGTGCAATGTTGCTGAAAGCATTAATGGCCACCGTATCAAAATGTGTCGGTGGGAGCACATATCAGCTGGCAAGTAATATGGAGAGGGATGGTTGATCCACATCACCGATGCATGCAAGCAAGCAATACAAAGAGTGCATATGAGCTGGCAAGCAATACAAAGAGGGATTGTTGATCAGCATCGTTAATGAGCTATGTTAGTGAGATCATTAATTGTCACCGCGTCAGACACATATGTTAGTGGGAGCACATATGAGCTGGCAAGCAATAAGAGAGGGACAATTAATCTACATCATTAATGCATGTTGTCAAGCAATACGAAGAGTGCGTATAAGCTGGCAAGCAATATGAAGAGGGGTGGTTGATTTGTATCATTATATGTGATGTTGGTAAGAGCATTAATTGCCACCGCATCAGACACATTTGTTAGTGGGAGCGCATATGAGCGGGTAAGAAATACGGTGAGGGACGGTTGATCTGCATCATCCATGTATGCTATCAAGCTATGTAAAAATCCATATGAGCTGGCAAGCAATACAAAGAGTGCATATGAGCTGGCAAGCAATATGAAGAGTGATGGTTGATTTGCGTCATTAATATAATGTTGGTGAGAGCATTAATTGCCATCACATCAGACACGTGTTGGTGGGAGTGCATATGAGCTGGCAAGTAATACGAAGCGAGATGGTTGATCCTCATCATCAATGAATATTGTCAAACAATATGAAAAGTACATATAAGGTGGCAAGCAATACGAAGAGGGATGGTTGATCTGCGTCATTAATGTGCGTTGCTGGTGAGACCATTAATTGTCACCGAATCAAATAGAAGTGTCGGTGGGAGCGCATATAAGCTGGGATGCAATAAGGAGAACGATGGTTGATCCCATTAATGTGATCAATTGATGCAAGAAGATAGAGTTATTGGCCACAACTTTAGTGCACATAAAAGGTTTCACATGTTTTGAAGCGGATAGAGTTATTGGCCATAACTTTAATTCACTTAGAAGACTTCACACGTCTTGGATTGCATAATCGTGTCTTATGCTAGGTGAATGATCAACGGTTGTGAGTGTCGCAATCTCCGCGACAGTTGGCAAACATGTAAGAGGCATTGAGTTCTTTAGTTTCAGAGAAAAGAAAAACAAGGAAGTAGACAAAAGTAAATTTGGCATTTTTTACTTAACTCAAGTACATGTCAGAAAATGTACGAGTCTTTTGAATATTATGCCAGAAAATAAAAGAAGGTAATATAACACTAACTTAACAATTACTATGTAACTAATATAATAGACAAAGCTAACTAAAAATGTTACAAAGTAATTAAAACAAAACTAAAAAGTACTATACTTATTACTCCCCCTCAATATGGACAATGGATATCCAACATTGTCATCTTGGATAATAATTGAAACAATGAGGCTGAAGGTAGAGCTTTGTAAACATATCTACAAGTTGGTTTTGAGAACAAATGAGAATCAATTTGATTTTGCCTAAAGTCACATGATCCCTTATAAAGTGACAGTCTATTTCTATGTACTTTGTCCTTTTATGGAATGTGGGATTATAAGCAATATGAATTGCTACTTGACTGTCACAATGAAACAAGAGCGGAAAAGGTATGCTTGAGACCTAGATCCAACAATAACTAGGATAGCCAACAGAGTTTTGTTGCGATGGCTTCCATGGCTCTATATTCAACCTTGTAACACCTGGCCGCTTCAAGAATCAATGACTATCCCCACATACTAACAAGAGACTTTTCAGTGTGCTTTTCCCTCACTCGTACACTTCCCGGGAAAACTTCCCAGGAGGTCACTCATCCCAGAATTGCTCCAAGTCAAGCACGCTTAACTATGTAGTTCTTCCGTTCCGTGCTACCGAAAAGTAGATGCACCTTGTTAGTATAGGTAGTACCAATTAATTCTTATAAAATATCATCAACTGTACCATCCCATATTGGCACAGTATCTAGAATTCCTCTCTTTTGGGTGATGATTCGACTCATTCATGTACCCCGCCGCTGGAAGCCTGCCAAGAGTCGCTCCTTGTCTGTGCCCTTGCGCACCGGCGATCACTCCCCGCCCTCGTCAGCGCCTAGGATGTTACATGCCCACCAGCTTTCGCCTGGTTCATCCTCGAACCACATCATACTGGAAGAGAGGCCTTCTCTGATACCACTTTGTAACGCCTGGCCGCTTCAAGAATCAATGACTATCCCCACATACTAACACAGACTTTTCAATGTGCTTTTTCCTCACTCGCACATTTCCCGGGAAACCCAGGGGTTGAGACCTCGGATGGCAGGAGGCCAAAGTTGAGTTAGATATTGTTGTATATGCTGACATGTTGGATGCTGGATCCTGTTTATTGTTTTACGCTTGTAATTTCAGTTAGTATTATGTTGTTTGCTGTTGAGACTGCTATTGGGCATTTATGGCCTTATTTGGTGAGCATGGGGATTTTCCATGCCACATGAGTTTGACTTTATGTTTTCAGACTTCAGTTGTAATAATGATATCAGGATATTGTCCGGGCTATGTGTTGTAGTCCCGTGACTTAGATATTCACTCTATTTATGTAATGAGGTATTTCAGTTAGTTGTCTTGCAATTTACATACAGGCCATGTTTTATGATAATTGATTAAGTAATCAACTTGACTAAGTATTAATGACGTCATAATTGAATTAAAGAAAAAATTATTCCACATTTTAATTAAGCATGGCTTAATACGATAGTATGTTAACAAACTGGGTTAACACGGGGTGTTACATCAATTCAACCATCATGATAAAAATGGTGTTTGAAATGTATTCAATGATGTTTGGATGGTGTTTATAACTCTTGATATATGATGGTGTTGAATGGATGAGTCATTTGGAGCATGATAAGGTCATGAACACCCTATGAGCATTTTCGGCCATTACATAGAAGAATATGTTAGAAGTTAGTTTGAATCATGTTTTGTTATGGTTGTTAAGTATTAGCTTTAATGGTGTTAAATGAACTAAGAAATAAATTTTGAAAAGCATGTAAAATTTATGAATCTTATTATCTGTCAATTCGGCCATGCAAGAGAAAACCATGATGTGAGTTGGATTAGTTTGATGTTAATGATGATTAATGATCATTAGATTGTGTAGTAGCAAATAAAGTGTGAATTAGCTAATGAAAAGCTTAAGAAGCCAAGAACCTTTTTTGCTATATTTGGGTATGTTAGGTAAAACAATATTAGAAGATAGCTTAATGTGATGTTGATATTGGATAATAATCCTTTAGTATGTTAATTATAATTGAGCTAATTTGTTGGTGAATGGAAGTGAGAAAACATGGTGAAATCATTATACTATAGCTTCGGCCAAGTCAAAAAGAAATAGGTTGGAAACCTTGTTAATTTGGAATGAAGCTTAGAATCTTATTTTGAGTATGTTTCAATTAAGTTTAAGGTGTAAAACCTTGGGTTCATTGAATGTTCATATTGATTTAATGATATGTGAACCTACTAGTAAATTTTGGGTATTTGGTTATGACTTGTGTTCTGTGGCATGAATTGGTAAGGAATAAGGTGTTAGAATAACTATGTGAACCACCATGTTTGTTGTTAAAATCAGAGGCATGGCCCACACCTAAAATTTTATCTTTTATATATGCTTTATGAAATTTATCTAATTTTCCTATGTGCTACCCTTGATGCAACACTGTGACCATATAGGTATCAAAACAAAAAAAGTTGTCAAAAAGCATGCTATCATTGCAGCAACACTTAAACAAAGCAAGCACCATAATGTTTACCAAAGAACAATAAGAGCATGCACAAAACAATGAATGTTAAAAAGGATGTTATTGGTGCTGCGACACTACAACAAAGCATGTACAATGAATGTTAAAAAAGGATGTTATTGGTGTTGCGACACTACAACAAAGCATGTACAAGAATGTTTACCAAACTTTAAAAAAAGTAAAATGTACATGAGAGTTAAAATCTAAGAATTCTAATATTTAATGTTTATTTATAAAATTAAAAGAAATCAAAATAACCTTTGTTAACATATATATGATTAAATATAGGGAATGTGCTTTTCACCAAAATATATATATATATATATATATATATATATATATATATATATATATATATATATATATATATATATAGGGAATGTGCGCCTCAATATAGATTGAGAGGAAAAAATAAAAACACAAGAAGAAAACACATTGTATTATGATACTTCTTTTATCAAATTGAAGTTCATTTTTATTAAAATCACATTATTCCAATTACTATGGAAAGCAAACATGACATTGAGCTAAATTGTATTTGTTAAAGAGTGATGATTTGTTCTCTTTATTATTTTACTTCAAAGAAATCCCAATGCATCGTCACTTTATTTTTCATACACCTTACTTGAATTCTTTACCCTTTTTTCCACTAATACTTTTTTTCATTTTTTAGCTATAGTTCTTTTTTCCCCATCATCTTCATCATGTTTTTCTGAAGGAGGGGTCTTCTCAGCAACTTCAAACTGAGCCCACATGTATCTTGGTAATAAGAGATTAGTTAGTGGACTTATGTATTTTAGTTTTTTTCTCTATTTGGGCTTTTTTTGTCTAAAATTTGAGTTGGTGACATTGGAATGATCAATTTAGGCACAAATGATGATTCTAAAAGTTACATTTGAAGGATTTCAAATTTGGAAATTTTATTTATATTTCATGTCTATGTTAATGGTCTTATGTATTTTCATCCCCCCCCCCCCCCCCACATGTAAATTCCTGGGTCTTCCGCTGGTTGAAATTTAACATGTGAAGTATTGGTTTCTTAAATTGCAAGTAACATGTGTTTGGTGGTTGATGGTAATTTTATTCATGACATTTGTTTGGTTATGAATTGGCGTGTGTAATGTGACAAGAAAACATGTAATATATGTTAAGATATGTTGTATCATGAAAATAATATGATGGGACCAATCTAATCATGACTTTCACAAGTTTGAGGATATGTAAAATGTAGTAATTTTGGGTATTGACACTTGAATTAAACCTTGATGGGTTTGATTATTATTGGTTGGTAAACTAAGTTGGAGACTTAAAGATCAAGTCTTGGATTGATTGCTTAAAGTACAAGTAAGCATTTATTTAGGAGCTACAAGAGGTAAGCTCTTGGTTTAAGAGTATTTTCCTAACTTGTTCCACCATGGTCTAGTGGGACTTTGGTTTATACGTGTGTGACTATATTAATATTAGATACATAATATAGTTTGCATTTGTGTAGGAAATGTATATGACATGACATGATTTAATTGATTTGGGGTTCATGGCCATTGAACGCATACATGGATAGACTTTCTTTGCGGGAGAGTATTTACAGTAGTCCTGGCACACCTACTCCTTCCATTAAGGAGCTGCCACTTGGAGAAAAAAACGAAATTTCTCTCTCTTTCATGTAAGCAAGTCAGAAAATACCCATTTTCATTGGCTTGGACCACTAAATCATAGATGGGCCTGGACTATATTAAATATTTCCCTTTGCGGGATACAACCCATGGAAGTCTTTTGTATACCTTTCCATTATGACTCATGATTCTGGAAAGTGTATGATCCTGTGGGATACAAGCCTATGGATTACCATGTATGATCTTCCATGAGAACTCATAATTCTTGGAAGTATTTGTTTGGAATTTCTTTGCGGGAATACAGCCCTTGGAGGTCTTATGTATATGACAAAATATATGATTCCTTCTATACTATGTTATCTGACCTTTTATCCAGGAAGTGAACTCATGGGCAGAGAATCACTCCATAAACCCTAAGTTTACTGAGATTTTATATCTCATCCCATTTAGGGACATGTTTCAGGTACTCCAGCAACAACAAGAGAGCCCTCCCAAGGCAAGAGGTCCGTACAGGATGGATATAGGACTTAGCTGGAGCAGATACCTAGTTATTTTGCATGACTGTAGTTACATGTTTTGTAGAGCATGGTATATATGATCATGCATATATAGTTATGTACAGTTTGATATCCATTTTGAGAGGCATGTGTAGCCTATGTATATTCATATACTTTTAATATGAGTATGTATACGTATGTTATCATGTGAGATGATACCAGTAATGGCACAGAGCCACTCTGGTATATGTAAATATGGATTAGACTTTGCTGTATTTCAAGTACAAGATTAAATTGTGGGATATGATCCCTAGTAAGTCCAATTTTCAACTTTTATGTTGTCCGTAAGACTCTATTCGAAATGATACATGTTATTTTATTCGAATAGTTATTTGATCATTAGTTATGGTCACAGGTTTAACAAGTTTGAATTATGTACAATTATGGAAAAAGAATATGAAAAATAAGTCATGCATGGCAAATACATAAGGAAAAGTAAAAGAAAAAAATTATGTCTTCCGCTATTTGATTGAAGTAAAAACTCTATAGCTTTGGGGAATTGTGTTGTGTTTGGAATTAGCTTGGAATATAGGATTTAAATGTGGGCCTTTGAACCCTAGTAGGGTGTTTTTAAAAAACTATCACCGGAATAATTTCACCGAGAAATGATATACCAGACTAATGCATAACGACGCGGTGGATATGCAGCCATTTTAAGACGCATTCCCTATACCCTAACGCGAAACATGCAATCAGCAACCAATGTCCACGTCAAAAGGGAGCTACAATAAATGCAACTGGACGTGGTAGGTACACAACCACGTACCAGTTCTGTAGGTGACACCTAATCGCGATCCCGGTGCAGCCGCTTCCTACCAAGAACTGCCAGCAAGAGCTCTTACAGTGACTTCAGAAATATGTTGATTCCCTTGTAACCCTAATTTATGATGAATGTTTGCTTTCAAGCCCTCAAAAGTAGTACCGCGTGTAATACGCATCGGTCATTTTTCACCTTCAAATGTTACACCACGACGACCCATTACCTTTCTACCATTATAGTATATAAGTGAACGAACTGTTTGTAAATTTAAACTCATTTTTCCTGCAAATAGTTAAACAAAAGATATAGATGCAAAAAAATTAATATGTCAGAACAAAACAACAATAAAACGAAGAAACATACATGACATTTAACAAACACCTCAACTGAACAATGAAAATATGAAATAGACGAACAAAACTTTTGGATAACAAAACGGGGAAACGCAAAGAATGCAGAAGGAAATGTTTAGCTGATGTTTTCGGGAGTTTGGAATATATAGGCTTGGACGCGGTGGGTGGGACAACATGTTCAAGCCGCAGCTGCAACGGAACCGCGTCACATGGAGGAAGCTGATTGGTTGATTGGACGCGTCATAACCAGGAACACGTCAGGTGGCATCTAACCACACTGAGACGCGTCTGGTTGGGTACCGCGTCTTGTGCAATGGACGCGGCTGCCCAGGTACAACCTTCCATTTGAATTATTCTGCATCTTTGACCTATGATTGGCCGTGACACATGCAAAGAATGCGACTGATATGCTATCAGCTCTCAACGTGATCCCCACTATGCCGCGTCGTTATGCATTACATAGGTAATACCTTTCACCAAAAAATTATTCCAGTGAAAGGTTATGAAAATAGAACTACTAAGGTCAAAAGGCCTTAAATGTGTCTGGCTTGACTCTGATTCTAGATCAGCTATTGATGTGATTAAGAAAGGTTGAGATGATAATCAAGCCTTTGCTAGCCTCGTCAAAATTCAGAACCTATGCAGCAGGAACTGGAATGTTCGAATTTCGCATACCTACTGAGAAGCCAATGCAGTTGCTGATTGGCTGGCTTCCCATATGCTGATAACTGGTCGATAATGACTTTTGCTAGATAACGACAGAAGGGAATCTCTGTATCCCAGGTTACTAATAGTTAGGTGCTTATCTGTTTTCTGTTTTCCCTGTTTTTTCCAATAACAAAAAAAATGAAAATAACAGGTAGGAAATGAGAAAAATAGTGCAGTTGAGACTCAATATGCGCGGCCCTTTGCTATCGGGGCTAGTAATCCCAGAGATGTGTGTGAGCCTTCTGGATCACTACACAATCTCTTCCAAAAAAACTACTTTCCTAATATTTTAACTCGTATTGTCATTCTACGTAGTCAAAACTTCTTACCAGTTACCACCTCAATTTAATCATCCAAGGTCTAATACTACGTTTCATAGCCACGGCAAATTAAGAACCTAGAATCAGTATACATTGTACGAATATTGGTGTACATATTTTCTGCAAAATATATATTGACCAGAAAGCTCATATAATTGGGATTTATGGATACCCTTATATATATAATACATATGAAATCCAACAATTCTATCCTTTACTTGCTCCTTATGAGCCTTTGTTGAAGCATGGATCAAAGCTAAGGCTATCCGCATGGTTTAGAGCAAGGGTTAAATTCCCAATGCCAGCAAGTGTTTTAAGAACAAGAATGTACAAATAACTGACTATATCAAGTTTAAGTATACAAATATCTAGAAAGCTCTAAAGAAGGTAAAGATATATGTAAATGAACAAAAAATGGTTAAATGGATTAACTTCTGATGCTAGTTTGTGCTTGACAAACGTGTAGCAACCTTATTGTTGGTTGTTGATTTCTCTCATACTATGGTGTTCATTTTGTTTTCCTTCTTGCTCATCATGATCCACTCTTACAATCAACTTTGATGTTGGTGATGTGGGAGACAATTCAATATCAGATTGGGAATCATCATCTTGATCTTCACAAGTTGACGAGGTGCGAGTTGAGTGACCAGTAGTTTTGAAACGGTGTAGTCTGGGTCCAGAAGAGTGCGTTGTTGAATCAACGGTGCTTCCATCCATGGTTCGCACACTGGACTTTCCTAGTTTCACTCCTTGCTTCTTTTTTACCGCCATGTGCCATTTCTTTAACGCCTTCGATGTTTGTTCATCAAAAATTGATTTTTTCATTCTCGAGCCCATCTACAGGTGTTTACCATGATCATAGTAATTAGTCCACCTTGAATTTGCAACTATAAGTAATGGTAAACGAGGATAGCATACAAAAATGGAAAATTTCAATGCACAAGACTCCCTTATCTGAAATATACGAATAGGGGTGAGAGTCGATTGTAAGTAATCAGTTAAAGATATATAAAACCATTAATGTAATCTCACCCAACAACTTAAGCTTTTGGGTGAAATGGTTCTTTACATGGTATCAGAGCCTCAGTATTCCGGGTTCAATCCTCACAACCTCCCACTTTCTTTCTAGTGGAATTTCTTTCTTAGCAAAGATAAGTGGACCTGTATATTGTCCACCCTTCAAGCCCGGTGGGCTCTCATGTGAGGGGGTGTTGAGATATATAAAACCATTAATGTAGTCTCACCCAACAACTTAAGCTTTTGGGTGAAATGGTTCTTTACATAGTCTTACCTTTACATTTTGCATAGGTAAATGAAGATAGCATCATGAAAATCAAATTTGTATGATATCATCTGAACGGTTTTGATATGACATAAAAAAAATACGGAGGGCTTATTCTGAATGTGAGAGTGGCATTAGGAATTATATTAGAATTTAGTCATTTTCTCTGAAAAAATTGTCCCTCCTCCCCTATTGTTTTATTCAGATAAACAATAAATCTGTATTATTGATCTCGGTTAAGTTCATGCTACCCGAAAAAACTGCAACCAAATCTCGCAGGAAAATGCCTATTATGAAATACAAGAAAATCAGGAAACAAAAAACATATAGTACCTGAGTCACAAGTGCATATAATGGAAGGGTGATGTAGCTGCAAAGGCATAGCACCCCAACCCTTAAAACCACATAAGAATTCATCATATTAGTTTATGGTATTGTCATATGCTTCAATCATACTAATGCTGAAGGGATCTATGTTAAAGCATCATTAATTCAAAGTATGAAATGCATATTCAGGCATGCCATATTACTAGCAAAAGAGAATTTTACATTTATCACTTACCCTAAAGCTACTTTCACTATTGCAAGCTTGTAGTCAGCATGGAAACAGTTTATCAGCCCAAAAGAATACTGCAAATTAAGAAATCATTAATCTATTATTCAGTCATTAACCATAATCTACATAGACAACAAAAAGACATTATTCAAGATTAAGTTCTAAAGATGGTTCAGTACCCATATCCACAAGAAATATGTTATTTGGAATGCATTCTGCAAGTAAAAAAAAAATCAGTTAGTTACAAACATTAACAACTAAAATGTTCAAAACTCCAGAAATATTTTACTAACTAGGACAAAGGATAAACTAGGCAATCTTATACCATCTTTGCTTTAATAGCAAATCCATCAATTTTCAAGGTAAAAATGTTATACTTTACATCCTGGATGCAACATTAGTGTTTATATCATTAGTCATTTTCATTTGCCTTCAAGTAAGGCTGCATTTTCAACTCGAAATCTGAACATTTATACATGATTTTCCTGTTCCATCTACAAGACATTTGTTAAAGATTCTGCTAAAAGATTCTGCTAAAAGAAAATCCATTGAATACCTGAAACAAAGCAAAATGGATAAGATGAAGAACTAACTGAGGCCGACCAAACCAAAAGTATCTGTCTGAGCCTTGGACAAGAGGAATCCCTTGGACAACTGCATGTCTTTCAGTGATTTCAATAGCCATATTTGCCAACGTGACTTGAAGCTTAGTTCCAACAATCAAAATTATCTGCAAGCAATTAAATGGGATTATATTGGTAGATCTCAACCAATCTGCAAATTTTAGACAGAGAACAGAACACTTACCACAACAGGAATTAGGGATGCCCAAAACATAGCATGCCATCCTAGAAATTATACAGGATCAGCCGTCATTCTTTAATTGAATATTCAATTACAGGATTGTAAATTCCATAGTACCATACTAAGAAAATAGTTGCTCACCATTAACATTTAGGAGCAGGAAAACAACAAACGATGCCCAGAGGACAGGACTGTCAATAACAAAATGCACCCGAGAGCGCGCGTATGTCAAGCAAGTTCTCATAGGAAAAACCATAGATAAAATAATGCTACAAATACATTATGAAAAAGAATGTTACCTGACTCCCACAACTACCTTGAAATCATCCTCCAAGGATCTTTTGATATACTTTTGGAAGTTAAATTTACTTCCAGGAGAAAGGTGGAGCTACACAAAATGGACTGTCAAAATAGGAAGGTGAATCCAATATAAAACCAACATTATGTTCTGGAGTAGGACTCACAGCGATAAATCCATTGCGCAAAGTCAGGTAGTCGGCCTTACCCACGGACCTATAAAACTGTCTAAAGAAGCAACCCTGAAATTGGCAAAATGGAAGAGATGGTACAATGTCACTTTAAAAAGTGCAAGAGAAAATGAAGTTACAAAAAGCAGGCATTTGTTCAATAATGATGTTAAAAAATTTTGCGTTAGTGGAACCATTGGTTGTTCTACTACTATCCAATTCTTGTGAGCTATACGTCAAATAGCTCCACTAAAGTATACTGGTTCTTTTTCTTTAACAAATTTTACATGTCTATGATGGTTCCAAGTTCCAACAAAAACCATGGGCACTCGTTCCTCTATCTTGTTGATAAAATTAAATCCTCAAGGTCAAGCAAATGAAGTGAAAACATAGCAGATTCGTAAAATGGGTCTTACTATATAGAAAAAGATTGAAATTCTGGTCCAACAAGTGGTATGGGCTCTCACAAATGATGTTTCATGTGTAAGCCGGAATCTTGAAGGATCTGCAAACATAATAAACATCCAATGTATGCATGAGATTGCATGTAGCAGCTTTTCCAAGTAATATTGGTAAACTTAATAGTAAAACTACGAAACTAGTAACTTTTACACTTGTGACGAAAGGAGTTGTGAATTGCTCCAGGAATACCACAGCAGTCCCATTCAATTTACATACATGGATATACAATCACTAATAAGGTGATTGTAAACATTCACAAATATTTACAATCAAGTCAAAACAGAACTAAAATATTCACATAATCACATAATAAGGTGATTAGTAAAAACACGGAACCAAATCAAATCAAATCAAAACAGAACTAAAATATTCACATAATCCCTAAATAGGTGATTGTGATCTATTTCCCGAAATAGAAGTTATTGTCAAGATATTATTCAACACTCTCCCTTAAGTTGAAGCATACAGATCATATGCAACAAGCTTGTCACAAATGAAATGTATTCTAGGTCCTCGCAATGACTTTGTGAAGATATCAGCCAGATGCTCACAGGAATTAACAAATTCAATGACCATTTCATTGGAAAGAACTTTCTCCTTGATAAAGTGACAATCAATCTCTATGTGCTTCGTACTCTCATGAAAGACTGGATTTGATGCAATGTGTAAAGCAGCTTGATTATCACAATGTAGTTTCATATGGTCAATGTTTCCAAACTTCAACTCATTTAAGTAACTATTTTATGAATATAATTGACTATTACCATGGCCCTATACTCGTCTTGTGCACGCTTTTTACATTCCCGCGACACAAAATGACCACCAATAAAGACACAATACCCTTAAGTAGATCTCCTATCAATAGGTGAACCAACTCAATCATCACCATTGTATCCCACAACTTGAGCATTACCCTTGTCTTCATACAACAATGCTTGACCTAGAGCACTTTTACTACGCAAACAGCATTTCAATGATCAATGCACAGAGATTGCATGAAATGGGCCACCACACTAAGTGTGAAAGAAATGTATGGTCTAGTTAGTGTAAGGTAACTTAGCTTTCTAACTAGTCTCCTGTAATTGTTAGGATTTGAATACGATTCTCTTTGATTTGTTAATAATTTATTGTTCAGATCCATCATAGTGTCAATAGGTTTGCAATATGTTATGTCAGTTTCTTCCAATATATCCAAACCATACTTTCTCTGTGAAATCACGATACCATTCCACGATTGAGCTAACTCAAGACAAAGAAAGTATTTCAGCTTGCCCAAGTCTTTGGTCTAAAAGTGACCAAACAGATGCTCCTTCAATTGTGATATTTCGTCATGATCATTCCATGTAATAACTATATCATTAACACAAACTATTAGATAAATACATTGACTAGATAGAGTGTGTTTCGTCACTCCGTGTCAACCCAACTCTGGTACAAAAACACTAAACATACCAAACCAAACTAGAGGGGACTGATTTAACCCATAAAGAGACCCTTTCAACTTACAAACCAAACTCGACTCCCCCTTAAGCAACAAACCCAGGCGGTTGCTCTATATAAATCTCTTCTTCAAGGTCACCATGAAGGAAGACACTTGATTTCTAGTTGATATAATGACCAATATTCAATAGCTTCCATGGCAAGAAAGAGGCAAAAAGAAGCCATTTTGGCTACTAGAGAGAACGTGTCACAATAATCAAGATCATAACTCAAAGTGTATTCTTCAGCAACTAGGCAAGCTTTGGCACGACCAATGTTACCATCTGGGCCTACCTTGACAACACATACCTAGCGTTATCCAACAAATGTTCTCCCAAAAGGAAGAGAACCCAAGTCCCGTTTACTATTGTGCGCAAGGGAAACCATCTCATCAATCATGGCTTGCCTCCGATCAAAGTGTGTAAAGGCCTCACCAACAGTTTAAGGGAGCTAAACAGAAGACAATGAAGATATAAAAGCATAATATAATAGAGATTAACAGTCAAAACTCAAAGTTATAAATACGACGAAAATTGCGAGTGGATCGAAACATTTTCGAATGGCAATAGGGAAATCACTAACAAACTCACTTAGGTCAAATGGAACTGTAGGAAAGGATAGGTCCGTAGTAGGTGAAGTTGTTGGGGACTACCATGATTAACGAGGGCCTGTGGCTCCCTCCTCAATGAAAGCAACAATCTCCTTTGGGTGACTTGGATAGGTGATATGGGGACACTAAGATGAAACAAATTGAATTTGCTCAAATTGAATAGTTGTAGATTCTATGAGTGGTAATTGCAAGGGAGACAAAGGAGGACCAAAATATGAAATAGGTAAAACCTTAGTTTATGTTAAGAGTCAGTAAAATACGTGAAGGTATGTCTACAAAAAAGGTGACATCAACAGAGGTATACCATCGGCGAGCGACAAGAGAATAACAAACATATCCTTTTTGTAACCTAAAATAGCCAACAAAGATACATTTAATAGAACGAGGTGATAACTTGTCATGACCTAAAGAAAAATCATGAACAAGACAAATACATCTGAACACATGAGAAGGAGCAAGATACAAGGGGCGTTTGGGATCTGATAGCAAAAGAGGAACTTGATTATTAAGAACAGATAAAGGCATGTAATTGTTTGAATCATAAGCTGTCAAGATGTCACCCCAAAAACTCAAAGGCATCTTAGCTTGTAATTTAATGTACAAGAAGTTTCAAAAAGATGGCGAATTTTTCTTTCAGCCTCTCCATTTTGCTGGGCGATGTGCGGACGTGAAGATTAATGCAAAATATCACAAGACACAAATAATGAACTTAGCAAAATGGCTTGAAAACTTTTGTATGGAAAGATTTGAATATGGAAAAAACCTCAGACCAGCTTTTCATTAAGAATAACCAAGTACATCATGAGAAATCATCAATGAAGGTGACAAAATACTTAAAACCAGAGGTTGTGGAGACATGACTGGGACCCCATAACAGTGTTTTAAAACTCGGACCGGTCATTGACTCGGTCGAGGTATTGGGTCACTGGGTCAATCGTTCAACCGGGTTCAGCCAGGTTCAACCGGATTTCAAAAAATAATATATCATGAATATTAATAAATATATTACTCATATTAACAACTCATGCTGATTTTGGCATTTCCCCAAACAAGTCATTTACAAGAAATTTGAATACTTTGAAGATTTATTACGTACTAAGATAGTTCTCTAAATATTTTAAATATTAATTTAGTCTTTGACATTTAAAATGAAAATTACTTTGAATTTTTTTGGGTACATCATTACTCTAATTTCTTTTAAATTATTATTAAACATTAATTTGATCTTTAAAATTATACATTTTTTATTATAAAAGATTAAATTAAAACTTAAAATATTTAATAAAAACAGCATAATGTCTTCGGTATTTTTTGAGGATCGATTTAAATATTTATTCATTTTTTAAAATTAATTGAATGAAATTATGTAATTTATTTTTAAGATGAAAAAAATATAATATTAAAAAAACAGATTTGATATTAGATATATTTTTGAAAGACAAATTTTATATATACAAAAAAAAAAATAATAATAACGTGAAAGATGAAAACGAGAATAATATATATTTACTCAACAATAAAGTTTGTCTATAATATGGTTACCAAAGAAAAAAAAAAAGTGTACAAAATTAGAGGCAATTGTGTTCCGCAGGCGTTTAAAGTGTTTGACGGAGAAGAATGGAGAAATCGGGGAAGAGAGTGTTGCTGACTTCAAATGGCGACGAGGTTTTGCAGAGCATTGCTTTCCATTTAGCCAAACAATGTTGCAGGGGATTGAACTCTCTCTCTCTCTTTCTCTGTTTGTCATTTTTGTTTGGTTTGTTGAATGAAGTCAACGTGACTATTGATTGATTCAGGTTGGTTTTGATAGCAGACGAGGCTTGCTTGCTGAGTATAGCCCACAAAATCATAGGTTCCCTCAACGAGTTTCCGACACCCATTTTCCTCATTTTCTGTATGAAGATTTGGCACTGCACCTTGGTTTGAAGGTTGAGGAGGTTTCACATCGACTAGGAGATGAAAAAGAAATCAGTTTATAAATTATTTTGAATGGATTTATTACAACTTGTGTTGCTATCATACATAAGTGGGTGGATTTCTAGCAGCCCAGCGGGTCTCCGATTTTAACTAGAAAAACTAGATTTAGTTTAACTCTTGACTTGACTAGAAAAGAAATCTCAAACATGTTTCTTAGCTGACACGATTAACTCTTGACTTAACTAGAAAAGAAATCTCAAACATGTTTCTTAGCTGACACGATTCATAATTATTTATGGTCAGAGGCACCTAAATCAAGAATCCTTAGTGTTGAAATATTACTTGTATGAGAAATACAAACTCCAGGATTATCCATATCAGCAATAGTGGTAATAGAGGACTGAGTTTGTTTGGTAGCCTTCGATGGGAGATATTGTGCCTTCCATTGGAGATACTCATGGAATTCTAATTCTGAAACAATATACGGTTGTTTGCTCAAGAAGATATTACGAGAGAGATTTGACACTACGGTTAAACAAAAACCTTTGGGAACAGGCAACATACTTAGACTTGAGGCCATAGTTACTCAAGACAAAAAGGAAGCTTCTGAAAAACAAAACTAAGTTCCTTGAGGACCAACAAGGTTTTCCTAATTCAAATGCAACAACATTGTTGTTTGAGTGGAAGTGATCATTCATCATTCCCACACTCCCAACGAGCAACAAAACACAATCTTTCAAACTTAGGGAATGCAAAATTAGCAACAGGCATGTGAACAGTACCCAAAAAGGGTGGAAACCAATGACCCATTATCAAACTGAACCAGGAACTGGGAGGTTTACCACCAAAACATGATAAGTCTCCTACGACCAAGGCTTTACCGTCAGCTTGAAGTCCAATGCTTGGAAGGTGATGGGTGTGTCACACACGCTGACTGATGGTCGCATGTGGTGGTATGTAATGTGTTCTCCGATGACAATGTTTGGAGGGGTTTCTAATTTGAGGTCTCTGGATGAACGCGAAGTGTTCTAGCATGGTGGATCTCAGCCTTGACAATGGCTGTGACTATCAGGGTTCTTTTTGTGTGTGATTACGGCTGATAAGATTTTTAATGGTTGGAACCGAACTTAGCTCTTGATACCATGTGAAGAAATGAGTTGTAAAATGCTTGAGGGATTCCTCAACAATCCCATTCAATTACATACAAGGATTTAGAATGAATAATAGTAGGACACCAAACCAAATCAAATCAGAACAGAACTAAAATATTTACATAATCCCTAAATAGGAGATTGTGATCTATTTTTCTAAATAGAAGATACTATCAAGATATTATTCAACATTCAAAGAAGAAAAATATGGAGACATCGTACCATTGGCGAACTCGTACCCATGAGATGAAGTCTCTTCCTCCCATGCCTTCCATCCTCGTATCTGAAGAAAAATAAAAATTTCAATCACCCGACTAAGTTACCAAATCTTGATGATCAGTAAACACAACAAGGATGTGGTACTCCTCTAGAGTTTTACTTAAAGAACAAGATATCACATAGCTAACCATAATGAGACTTTGGGAGCAAATGCTCAATTTACATTCCCTATCCTTGACCATCTTACCAGCAAGTGGACAAACTCAAGACTTCAATCCTCACATATGGGATAAATTAGCTTGTCCATTTTGATAAAATTTCTTTGCCATCTAAATCCCATTTTTTGTTATTTGTTCATTTCTCATTAGGCACGGACCAGTTGAGTTTGCTTTCAGATTTTCCACCGTGATGTTATTGCACTTAATTTGGTCTTGGCTTAATTAATTTTATTATGAATTGTCTTGTACAGTTTTCAATCTACCTACAATTGCATCCACTTAGTTCTGATTCCCTCTTTTACTTTCACTAACCCCCACTAATATGCACTCCACCCCCTTTCTCCCTCCCCCTCCCCCTCCCCGTGATATCTCCTATTGACCATTAATATATAAATCTTCCAAACATCATGCTTCCAAAGCAAGAAGAAGTCATAAGGTTCGTAACCAACTCAGTATCCTCAAAATGCGCAGATATGGAAAATTAAATGAAGTATCCAAACAACTAAAAACAATAGAAAGAAAGACATGCAGACCTTTAGTCTCCCAAGAAGCATTGTGACAGCACTGTAAAGCACGTGAAGGACTGCTAAGAAGAATATGAGGATGTGTAACTGGTGTAATCCATTGACAGATATGAGTGGCTCATGTCCCTAGAATAGATGTCAAAATAAACAACTAAGGTTTCATTTATAAAAGGGCCGACCCAGTTCAAATACCCACTTCGTGAGTGTCTGGGGAAGGGAATACTCTAGGCAGCCTTTCCCCTGCTTTTTGCAGAGAGGCTGATTCGAACCCGCGACCTAACACACCACGGCAAGCAAGCTTACCGCTAAGCCAAGCCGGCCCTTCACTGCTTCATGGCCGAATCGTAGGAAACTAAGGTTTCATTTATAAGAAAAAATAAAAATTAAGCATGGAAACATAGTTACCTCCTTGCATTGGTAAGGGGTAGTATCATCTGATAAATATCTGCGTTCATAAGAGAGGAGTTTCCTACGATTTTCCTCTTCACTGCTTGATGCATTGTTGGTACCCGTATATGGACATGGCAACAGTTTGTCTGCTACATTGGCAGGAACACATATTCTAACAATGTAGCTCTGCCCGAAAGTCAAAAGCAGTGAAATGAAACCTAAAATCATCAACTCTGCAAAAACAAATTTAACAACAGAAAAACATGCGAGAAATAATTATTATTCCACATAAATCTGAAAAATAGACAATGACAATAAAAGTAAATTAACTCCAGAAGAGTCAAACTGCTTTGACTCCAGGACATAAGCATCACAGGTTCATAACTACTAATCCCTTGGCTAATTCTTACCAGCTTTGACCTTTTCCAAAGCTTCAAGCAGAGCCTTCTTGTGCCTTTCATGTAGCCACTGAAAAAATTTCACCAAGTTAGGAACTGAGTTTACAAGAAAATCACAACAAACACTCATCACTCCATCAACCCAGATTTTATAGTCCTCAACCAAGGAAAACAACCCCTCAACTTTAAACATTACTAAGATTTCAAATGCTATGCCACAATTTCAACAAAAGCAAGACATAGAAAAGTTTTCCCCAGAAGCAAAAAATGCAACCGCAAACACAGAACAGTCAATATACATCTCATCCCATAAAAAATCATAGAACTCTGCAAGTGCAAGGATCAAAGGCCCAAGCCTTAGCAACAAATAAGACAATTGCATTGAGACCAAGAGTAGCAAGAAGAACAACCCTTACGTTTTCATCAGTGGATTGAAGAGAGGCAAAAGAAAAACCCACGTAGAAGGTACAGTTAACTTCATTGTGAAATGCACAAGCAGGTAAATAGTGCTAATAAGTACAAGGGAAAATGGAAGGGGAAAAAAAAAAAAAAAAAAAAGGTTTCAAATTGGTGACATACCGATCCCACTTTGTGAAGACTCTTCTCCAGAGTTAGGGATATCAAGATGAAAACAGTGCAAACACAAGCAACAGCCCATGTTGGTGTTTGATCAAGGTCTCTTGAATTGTTATTGCTCTCACTTGAAGCCGTAGCCAAACCAACATAGCAGAACCATGAAACTAGACAAAGTGAAAGAGGCAACATTTTGTACTTTGAGACAAACATGGATGAAAAACAACACAATCACACACAAATCACAATATTGGGTTCTCAGAAACAGATTGCAAGCACAATAATTATCTGGGTTCCTTTAGAATAAGACAAAGTTAACAACTTTATGTGATCTGGGTTGGTTCTGGAAAGGAAGCAGCTATCTTCGTAAGCGCGTGAATTTATTGGTAAGTGGACCTTCAGAGAGGGAAGAAAAAGGTGGTTCAGGCCTAATGATAGTGCTGCAGTTTTGGCAGACTTGTATTTGAATGCAGTTCCAAAGTTTTCAGCAGGATTTTGAGAAAAGAACAAAAAAAAAAGAAAAAGATTTTCTAATAGTGTGGTGTCAGAAACCAAAAAGAGAACAACTATATAATATATAATAACATTTTTGTTTTTGGAAATAATATATAATAACACTAAACGTGTAAACTGTAAACAAAATCTAAACTTAACAAATTACCCGAAAAAAATTAAAATATAAACTTAACATTCTGGCAACAATTAGGGAAGGTTCTGCACAGCAAAAATTGTCCCTTTCAGACCAACAATTAAGGAAGAATTTCCATATCTTTTTTCTGTTTTTCCTTTGCTATTTGTCAATTTAGTTTTTGTTCAGATTTGCGCCGAATGATAAGTTAACCTAAATTTTAGTCAGTTTGGTATAGAAAAGAAAATAGTGATAAAATAAGCCGAAAATAGTGACCAGGAATTTGAGTGATTTCTTTTGAAGTTACGATTCAAATCCTAGGGATGGGTAGAGAATAAAATTTTTTTTTTTACAGAAATCTCAATTTCCAGAAATATGATAAAAATGTTCAGTTTAAGATAATATCTAAAAATTAAAAATTTAGAAAAATTCAATTTCTCGAAAATCCTGAAAAATACCGCTCTCTTAATGTCCTTATTTTATGAAAAAATAATGATAAAATTTACATTGATATAAAAAGAAAAAATAATGTCCAAAGTTTGCAGCAGGGTTTTGAAAAAAAGAAAAAGATTTTCTAATAGTGTGGTGTCAGAAACCAAAAAGAGAACAACTATATAATATATAATAACATTTTTGTTTTTGGAAATAATATATAATAACACTAAACGTGTAAACTGTAAACAAATCTAAACTTAACAAATTACCCGAAAAAAATTAAAATAAAAAATATAAACTTAACATTCTGGCAACAATTAAGGAAGGTTCTGCACAGCAAAAATTGTCCCTTTCAGACCAACAATTAAGGAAGGAAGAATTTCCATATCTTTTTTCTGTTTTTCCTTTGCTATTTGTCAATTTAGTTTTTGTTCAGATTTGCGCCGAATGATAAGTTAACCTAGATTTTAGTCAGTTTGGTTTCGTATAGAAAAGAAAATAGTGATAAAATAAGCCGAAAATAGTGACCAGCAATTTGAGTGATTTCTTTTGAAGTTAGGTGGTGTTTGGTTGGGAGGATTTTTGGAGGATATCTATCTTTCTCAAGTATGACTTTTAGAAACACCATGTTTGTTTTAACATATTTCTCCAAAAACCCATATATCCAGGAAGTATGGATTTATGAGAAACATAGATATCCGTACTGTTCAAAAACCCAATTTGAAGGTGGGATTTTCGGAAAACCGGTTATCTCACCTTTAATGCACTGTTGATTTCATAAAGCTACCTAATTTTCCCAGTAAAGTTTTTCCCCACCAAACAACTTTTTTTTTACATTTTTCTACCTATTTTACTTTATCCATCTTTCCAATCATTTCTCTATCTATTACATTTCTCTACTATTATAAAAAAATTTCTCATACCAAACGCCCCCTTACGGATTCAAACCTCAGGGATCGGTAGAGAATAATTTTTTTTTATGGAGAAATCTTAATTTTTAGAAATATGATAAAAACATTTAATTTATAATAATATCCGAAAATTAAGAATTTGAAAAAATTTAATTTCTTGAAAATTCTGAAAAATACCGGCTACGCTCTCTTAATGTCCTTATTTTATGAAAAAATATATAATGATAAAATTTACATTGATATAAATGAAGGAATGTAGGAAAAAAAATCTGCTACAGAAAATAAATTAAAAAAAGAGAAACTCATAAAGTTATAAAGAGAGAAAAACTGGTTAAATGATGTCCCTACTCTTTACTCTCTATGGCAAACTTTTTTTTTAAGTCACAGATTATATTTCCTAAAAATAATATTGAGAATTAAATTATGAAAAAAAAAAAAAAACCGACATTGTTTGTATATTAACTATCCGACAAACGCGGTTTCACACCTGGGATGTAAATTTATTTGTTGTGAGTATTTATAAAAAAAAATTAAATATTAAAATAAGAGAAAAGTGACATAATTTCAATATTATTAAACTCGGCCCGGTTATTCATCCGGTTAAGGTACTGGGTCACTAGATCACTGGTTCAATCAGTAGGTCACTAGTTCAACCGCATGACCCAATAAGTATATATAAATCTACAATTTATATTAAAAAAATTATAAATATACTTAAATACTTGTAAAAAACTATACCAATTTTAAATATTTTAATATGAAAATAATAAATTTCACATCATTGTCCAACAAAAGATCAATCAAACATATAATATTTGTGATACTAATGTTTCAGGTTCAGTAAACGACATCTCTAACTATAAATCAAATCAAAATACTCTGCATATTACATAATCAAGATAATATTAGTGTTGTAGGTACATAATCTATGTAAGTTAATAAGTTACAAATCATTCAAATATTTCAAAAGAAAACAAATCATTTGTGTTTCACAGTAAAAAAAAGAAGACATTAATTTATAAAAAAAAAATTAGTTTTTTTTTATAGATCGGGTCGGGTCACCGGTTGAACCGATCGGGTCATCGGTTTTTACGAAAACCGTCCTGGTCACACCGGTTCTGTAACATGACCGGTCCAATATGAAAACCGGACCGGTTCACCGATTTCCGGGTCGACCCGACCGGGTCGGTCCGATTTTTATAACATTGCATAATTGTAATCACTCTCTCTCACATGAGGTGGAACTCACACCTTTAATTTTTTTATTCACTCTCTCTCACATGATCGATCTCTTTCTCTCACTTAAAATGACATAATTTTACGTCCTTTAAAATGGCACACATTGTAAAAGAAATTGGATATTATGTCCATCTTTTTTTTTCATACCTATTCTATGCACTTTCTCCAATATCGTATATCAGAATACCGGAACATCAACCAAAGTGCCATTTTTTGATGAATTTTTTACCCAAATATCACGCGAAACAGTACTTTTTACTAGATTACCACACGACGTAATTCGCTACGACGGGTAGCAAACTTCGTTTGCCAATGGTCTTGTGACAAGTGACACACTTTTGCTAGAAAAAGTTGATTGGACTAATTTCACTAGTGGTGATAGCGAATTTGGTACGCAATATGGTCACATGTCAGGAAATCATAAGCAATGATGTTTGCTACGTTTGCTTTCAGGGATAGCGAACTTTGACACGTGACAATATGGTAAAAAGTAATGTTCAATTGGCATTTCGATAAAAAAAATTGCCAAAAAGTGACACTTTAGTCAATATTCCCGGAATATCAATAGAGTACACATAAAAAAAAAATCCTGTTCTGTCCTGAGGACAGAGATGTTCAACCTTTATTAGGTTGATTGGTCACTCTGGATCGTATAGCCTTGGTTAGGAGTATCTATTAAGAAGATATCCCTAAACCTAGCTTGATCACTAGAAAGAATATGACTGTGGTGTCAGTGTGGTGAAAGTGGTTAATCATGTGTCCTTTACCGTCGATGAGCCCTCTTATTTATAAGGGCTGCCTCTGGTTTGAAACGTGGAGCTGAGCTGTAATGGCGCGGGGGCCATTACAGCCTGGTCGGCCGTTACTGGGTGTAACGTACCGAACGTTATGTTTCCATGATTATGATCTGTTTCAAGTATTTATCTGGAGTAACGTACCGGGTTCGAGTTCTGCCGGGTTGATACGATGGGCTTGTTAGTGTGGGCCTTCTTACCGGGTTGCTGAGGCGGACCGATTTCGTGGCCCTTTTACCCGGGTCCATAACAGTTGCCCCCAAACCGGGCTACCCGTGCCTTCGGGTTGCCTGGGTGCCTGAGATGTGGATAATGTAACCCGGCATAACTCGTTGGCTGCAATCCGGTGTAGATATCTCGTTACGTTCCAACTCATTTCTTGGATTTTGGCAAATGCCTCTCTTCTGCGCATGCTTGGCCACGCGTCGTGGTGCCTTTGCGTGCTGCAGCTATCTTATGCAGTCTTGTTTACCGTGCGCATTTATGAATGCCATCATTTTTGTGTGTCGAATCATTGCCTTTTGCGGCGATGGGGTGGTTGTGCCTTTAGCACTTCCAAACTGCTTCACTCCTCACTCGCGATTTTGGCGGTTGTTACCCACGGCGGACTTTAAATGACCCTATTATCCTTGTTCTTTGGTCTTCCTACACCCCCTTTGTAATGCCTGGCAACTTGCAAGGATTAACGACTGTCCCCACACACTAACACGAGACTTTTCAGTGTGCTTTGTCCTCACTCGCACACTTCCCGGGAAAACTTCCCAGGAGGTCACCCATCCCAGAATTGCTCCAAGTCAAGCACGCTTAACTGTGGAGTTCTTGATCCGGGCTACCGAAAAGTAGATGCATCTTGTTAGTATAGGTAGTACCAATTAATTCTTATAAGCCATTCCCAACTGTACTGTCCCATACCAGCACAGTCTCTGGAATCCTTCTCTTTCCGGTGTTATTCGATTCATTCATGTACCCCCGTCGCTGGAAGCCTGCCAGGAGCCGCTCCTTGTCCGTGCCCTTGCGCACCGGCGATCACTCCCCACCCTCGTCAGCGCCCGGGATGTTACATGCCCACCAGCTTCCGCCTGGTTCGTCCTCGAACCACACCGTACTGGATGAGAGGCCCTGCTTTGATACCACTTGTAACGCCTGGCAACTTGCAAGGATTAACGACTGTCCCCACACACTAACACGAGACTTTTCAGTGTGCTATGTCCTCACTCGCACACTTCCCGGGAAAACTTCCCAGGAGGTCACCCATCCCAGAATTGCTCCAAGTCAAACACGCTTAACTGTGGAGTTCTTCCGATCCGGGCTACCGAAAAGTAGATGCATCTTGTTAGTATAGGTAGTACCAATTAATTCTTATAAGCCATTCCCAACTGTACTGTCCCATACCAGCACAGTCTCTGGAATCCCTCTCTTTCCGGTGTTATTCGATTCATTCATGTACCCCCGTCGCTGGAAGCCTGCCAGGAGCCGCTCCTTGTCCGTGCCCTTGCACACCGGCGATCACTCCCCGCCCTCGTCAGCGCCCGGGATGTTACACCCTTTTTATTCTGCAGTTTCCATTTCTCTTCATCATTTTTCCTTTTATCGTTCATAAGCTTTCGTGGTTCCTGGTTTTGCTTTGCTGCAAACTTTTCATTCGTTTACGTTCTCATAATCAGGTATTTTGAAGCTCTTTACCTTACTTTTAATTTTGTGTTGCATTCTCCTTCTCCTATTCGCATGTGTGTAGTCTAGTGTCCTCCTTTTTTATTTCTCTGTTTTCCAAAACATGGTTGCTTTTTTCCTGCTAAAAATATTTTCTCTCATAATCTTTAACTCTTTGTTCAAAAAATGGGAAGGAAAAAACCTTCCTTCTCAGCTTTGCGGTGTAGCCAGGAGGATGACGTAGATTCCGATCTGTTGGAACGAATTCCTCCTGGTGCCCGTTACTGGCTTTGGGGGATTCCCAGGACCGAAGAGGAAGAACGGCAAACCATGCTTCGTGGGTCTCGTGATTCAAGACCGCGTAAAGGTGGTCGAAAAGGCCGTGTAATTTCCAAACCCCGAGTTCCATCACCTACTCATCCCCCTCCTTCGTCTGAGAGTCCCAGTTGTTCGGGTTCTAATTTTGGGAATTTCCGTCGTTCTCTTCCTGTTTCCCAAGATGTCCCTTGCTTTTCCTGTGTTTACCTGAGTTCTCAACTCGTCCAGCAAGGATGTGATTCTTTGGTGGAATCTACCCTTGATAGTTGTCGTCATGGGAGCGTTCCAGTTTCTACCCCTCCATCTGGCCGAGTTAATGAACCAATTATGATTTCTGACTTGTCATCGTCATCATCTAGTGATTCATCTGATAGCACTTTAAATTCAGGTATATCCATCCTCATCTGATCCCCTTTTGTTTTTTCATTTCTAGGTATTAATGACATGTTTCCCTGAAGAAGATGTAGATGAGTCGGGTTCAACCGAGTCATGTTTCGAGTCTCCCCCTTCTTCCCTAGTTTCTCAATTCCCTTGGGTAACATATGAGGTGTTAAACACTACGTCCGGGATGAGTTCCGATGACGTGGCTAGTCTTCCTGTTGGGCAACTGGAAAATTATGACATCTGCCCTCCCTTCGAAGATGAACCAGTTTGTTCTGGAGGGGCAGAAGATGAGTCATGCTCCTTCTTCTTTTACCGAGACGTGATAACCCAACTCGGTGTTCGATTTCCTCTGACCGAGTTTCAGATGGAAATTCTTAACCATCTGCATATATCCCCCACCCAACCCCATCCCAACGGCTGGGGTTTTGTAAAAGCCTTCGAACGATTTTGTGCATATCTGACGCTCGTACCGTCAGTTTGTGTCTTTTTCTATTTTTTTCAAGTCGTTTCCTGTCGTACCGGTCGCGAACCCCCTGAATGGAAGGGATGGGTTACCGTTCGTGGTATTCCGGGTCGTAGGTTGTTCCGAGTATACACTGACTCCTTTAAAAATTTTAAGGATCAATTCTTCAAAGTCTCCGCTCATCCTGGAAAGGATGTGTGGTTCCTTAATAATTGTGGGACTAAGGGTGTAGAGGGGAAATTTCCCTTATGTTGGTCGTCTGACCATTTCCGGTTCCCCCTGCTAGCTATCGTTTTAGTGAGTCCGAGTTGAGTCCTTCGGATATTAATACGGCAATCGCTATTGGGAATTATCTACAAACCCGACAGCCTGCCAGTGTTGCCTCATTGATTTACAAATCTCAAGAGGAGCTTGACATGGAATTGAGTAAGTGCATCCTTGCATTTTTGATTCTCTTATGACGTTTTGTGGCTGTGTCTAATGTTTGTTCAACAGTTCCCGATATGGCAGGTCAAGCTCAGGAAGATCAATCCAGCAAAAAGAATGACCAACCCAGTTGGTTGTCTGTCTTGAGCCGTGGTGCTCCTGTCAAACCCGTGGATCCTCCGAGCAAAAAGCGGAAGGTTGTAGAGGAGCAGCCCAAGAAGCCTGTTGCTGAAAAAGCTAAGGCCGTGGAGAAATCAAAGGGGAAGCCGGATAAGGTTAACCCGATTGCTCCATTGGTGACCCCGGCCGTCATCATGCCTCCCCCTTCTGCTGGGATTTCCAAGCATGTGTTGTGGAAATCAGGCATTACCAACCCTCTGCGGGAAGCCGTTTGTCCCCCGGAGATATTTTTCAACTATTCTCCCTTTACAGCTACGCAAATCAAAGAATTGGAGGACATGGAGATCGGCTGTATGAAGATGTCGGCCATGGTCCAACCTCTACTGTCTCTGAAGAGTGATTACCTCCGCACCTTTAACGACTTAGCTGCCTACCAGGGAGAGAAGTCGAAGGTGCTGGCCGAGTTGAAGACGGTCAGGGAGGCGCTGGAGAAGGAAAAGGGGGAAAGAGAGAAGCTTACAAAAGATCTCTCTTCTACCAGGGAGGCTTTGGCTAAGGTCCAGAAAGAGTATAAGGATCTGAAATCTGTGCATGACTTTAATCATAAGTTCTTGACAACTTTCAAACAGAAGTTTGAGGATCTGGAAACGAAGTTGGAGGAAACTGAAGGCACTGCCCAAGCTTACCGGAGCGAACTCGAGAAGGCCATAACTGGTTCGTTCGAGAACGCTCTCAACCAACTGCGAGTTGTTAATCCAGGGCTTCAGTTTATCACCCGTGGTATCCATTCTCAGGCTTATGTGAGCAATGGCATTATCATTGGTTGTCCTCCAGAATCTCCGCCCTGTGACTTGGCCACCCCTAGTGAAGATAGAGCGGTGGTGGAAAAGGGCAAGGAGGTCAACACGCGTCCTCCTTCTGCTTCCTAGTTTAATTTTTGTAAATTTTGTTATGGCTTTTTCAAAGCCTCTTTGTAACGAATATTGCCGGTTTATGCCTGGCTTTCCTATATTTAATATATGTTCTAACTTTGATTCACATCAGTTTGATTTATACAACCTGGCCAAGGTTGGAGCATGTTTGAACGGATTCCCATTTTGTCATTTATTTATGACGCATACTTTTTGACTTAGCTATGCAAACTAAACCGGCATACAGATCATTTCGTCTTTTAAGATGCGTCTGTGTAAAACTTTTTTACAAGGCAGAGGCAATCATGGCACCTACCCATCCCTTTTGAAAACAAAAGGTAATAGGCAATTTTGACCTGATCAGGATCGTTGTTGGCAGATTGCAACTCATACCTTGGTTTGTATTCGATACTAATAACAAATAAGAGTAGATCTTAAATAAGAAATAATTCCTCATTTATTTATTGGTTCGAGTATTACATGAAAAATGCCAGCATATTTGGCTTTTAAATAAAGTCCCTAATAGAGGATAACTTTTATCATAGAATAGGTGAGGGCTGCTCAACTATAATATGTCTTCAGCTTGTCTGCATTCCATGTTCTTTTAATTGGTTTGCCCTCAATTGTTTCAAGGACATATGCACCCTTTCCGAGTTTGTTTTTAACCCGGTAAGGGCCATCCCAATTAGCAGCTAACTTGCCTTCTCTTGCATTGCGGTTACCGATATCTGCTCTTCTGAGAACTAAATCATTGACCTCGAAGCTTCTCGGTCGCACCTTCTTATCATGTATGGCTGTCATCTGTTGTTTGGCCATAATATCTCGGCAATGAGCTAAGACTCGAGTTTCCTCGATGAGATCTAACTCGGCAATAAGCATTCTGTTGTTCTGTTGCTCGCCTTGCGTTATATTATTCATTCGTCTCCAGGAGGTCTCTCCGACTTCAACAGAGATCATAGCCTCACAACCATATGTCAATCTAAAAGGAGTTTCCCCTGTTGATGTCTGCGTACTTGTTCTATAACCCCACAAAACGAAGTGTAGCTGCTGAACCCAACTTCCTTGAGCGTCTGTCATTCTTTTCCGGAGGCCTTCCACAATTATCTTGTTTGCTGCTTCAGCCTGTCCGTTTGACTGCGGATGTTCGACATAAGCGAATCGATGTTTGACTTGAAAGTCTTGTATCAACTGTTGGATGTTTTTGTCAACAAACTGCGTTCCATTGTCTGTGACCAGTTCAGCCGGTATTCCAAACCTGGAAATTATGTTTTTCTCAAAGAATTTCCGGATTCTAGTCGAGGTGATAGTGGCTACCGGTTCTGCTTCTATCCATTTTGTGAAGTAGTCTACTGCCATAATTAACCATCTTAGTTGTCCCTCAGCTGCTTTGAAGGGTCCTAAGAGGTCCATTCCCCATTTAAAGAATGGCCAAGGAGCTGATATATACCTCATTTCTTCTGGCGGTGAGAGGATATGCTTGGCGTGCTTTTGGCAGCTATCACATTTTTTCACATGCTCTTTTGAATCCATCTCCATAGTTGGCCAGTAGTAGCCAGCTCGTAGTGCTTTTCGAGCTAGTGCTTTGCCACCCATATGATGCCCGTTGATGCCTTCATGGATTTCTGACAATACATAATCGACATCTTGGTAGCCAAGACACTTTAGCATTGGGGTATGCAATCCTTTCCTGAACAGTTGATCATTCACCATTGTGTACTGCGTTGCATCCCTGATTAGTTTTCGAGATTCCAAGGCATCTTCCGGCTTCGTCCCTTTTTCGAGATATTCAATAATAGGGTGCCGCCAATCTGTCGTAGCTGTAATGATCATTACGCAACTTGGGTTGGGTAGACTTTGTTGTACTACCGTCCTGTGGTTTCCCGGATTCTTTGTACTGGCCAACTTGGATAATATATCAGCTCGGCTGTTCTCTTCCCGAGGTATATGTTTGATTTGGACCGTATTGAAGTTGACCATCAATTCTTTTACCTTTTGCAAGTATTTAATCATTAAGGGTCCCTTGGCTTGGTATTTGCCTTCTATCTGAGATGCAATTAACTGGGAGTCAGTGAATACTATCACATGGTTGGCCCCGTGATCTTTGACCTGTAGTAACCCGGCATGAAGTGCTTCATACTCGGCTTGGTTATTTGATGTTGGAAAACTCAAATTCAAAGAGTGTTCTATGGTTACCCCTTCTGGGCTTTCGAGTATGACGTCGGCGCCACTCCCTTTCTTATTAGAGAATCTATCTACAAAGACTTTCCAAGCGTTGCCAGCTTGGTCTTGTTCTTGGTGCGGTGACGTCATCTCTATTACGAAGTCGGCCAAGGCTTGTGATTTAATAGCTTTCCGACTTTCATAACTAATATCAAATTCACTTAGCTCGATTGCCCAACCGGCCATTCTCCCAGCCAAGTCTGGTTTGTGCAATACTTGTCTAACCTGCTGGTTAGTACGGACTCTGATCTGGTGTCCCTGGAAGTAAGGTCGCAATTTCCTTGCCGTAACTAGCAGTACATATGCTACTTTTTCCAGTTTTTGGTATCGTAATTCAGCACCTTGTAGCGCTCTACTAATGAAGTAAATCGGCTTTTGGTCCCCCTCTACTTCCTTGATCAGGACCGTGCTCACAGCTTCCTCGCCCACGGCCAAGTATAAGGTCAGGATGTCTCCTAATTCGGGCTTTGTTAGTATTGGCGGGGTCGATAGGCATTGCTTCAATTTAGCAAACGCCTGTTGGCATTCCGGGTTCCATTCTTCTGCTGCTTCCTTTTTCAGCAGTTTAAAGAAGGGGAGGGCGTTTTCAGCCGATTTAGGCAGAAAATGTGTTAATGCCGCGATTCTCCCCGTCAGTTGTTGTACCTCCTTTTTGTTTTGTGGCTCCTTCATATCCAGAATCGCTCTGCATTTCTCGGGGTTTGCTTCGATCCCCCGGGGAGTTAACATGAAGCCCAAAAACTTGCCTGCCGGAACACCAAATGCGCATTTGGCCGGGTTAAGGCGTATACAACATGCCCTGAGTTTGTTGAAAGTTTGTTCCAAATCCTTGATGTGCATGGTCGCACAAAAAAATTTGACAATCATATCATCAATATAGACCTCAACATTTTTTCCCAGCTGGTCCTCAAAAATTTTGTTCATCATTCGTTGGTATGTGGCCCCTGAATTTTTCAACCCAAACGGCATAACATTATAACAGTAATTTGCTTTCTCAGCAATAAAGACAGTTTTTTCCTGGTCCTCGGGATACATTGGGATCTGGTTGTACCCGGAATATGCATCCATGAAGGATATGAGTTGGAAACCGGCCGAGTTGTCCACCAGTTGGTCTATGTTGGGCATTGGGTATGAGTCCTTGGGGCAGACCTTGTTTAAATCTGTATAGTCAGTACAAACCCTCCATTTGCCATTTGGCTTTTTGACCATCACTACATTTGCCAACCATGTCGTGTATTGCACTTCTCGGATGAAGCCGGCCTCTAAGAGTTCCTTGACGTGATCTGCCAAAACTTGTTGTCGCTCGGGCCCTAACTTCCTTTTCTTTTGGGAGATCGGAACCGATCCCGGGTACACCGCCAGCTTGTGGCAACAGAGTTGTGGGTCGATACCCGGAATTTCTGACGAAGTCCACGCGAAGTCATCCTTGTTGTTCCTAAGAAACTTAGCAATCTCTGTTTTAAGTGAAGGATCAGTGGATTTGCCAATCCGTGTGTATTGGCCGGGCTCGTCTCCTAGTATCAAATCTTCCAACTCTCCGTCGGGCTCTGGTCGTGGAATTATTTCTTCCCTCATGTCGAGTTCAACGACATTGACTGACTTCCCTATATGTGAGGACACGGGATCAGTGATGTGTTTATCTCCTGGATGGATTCGAGGGGGGTTCATTGTCTCTTTAATTGTGTCGAAATAACAGCCTCGAGATTCCTTCTGATCACCGCAAACTGTGATAATTTCATTGGTGCTACTCACCATTTTGATCTTCTGATGCTTGGTGGAGACCATCATGTCCCACTGATGTATTGTGGGTCGACCTAAGATTATATTATACTCAGAGGGAAAGTCGGCTACTATGAACCGCACGCGTTCTGATTTGAACGCGTGTTTTGTTCCCAATGTTAACCTTAGATCTATGTATCCTTTTGGAGTGGTGTGTTGCCCATTAAAGGCTATTAGCTCTGTTCTGCAAGGGTGAAGATCTTCCTCATCGAGATGCATTTTTTTGAATGCGTCCCATAATATAATGTCAGCACTGCTTCCGGCGTCCACGAAGATTTTTCTAACCCGACAATTGACTAAAGTTCCCGCGATGACCAACCCGTCAACGTGTCCTGGCATGACCCCCTGCATATCGTCCTTTGTGAAATATAGCAAAGGAGGATCTGGATTTTGTTGAGTTTCTTTGAAAGTGGGGTGGTCCCTAATGGAGAGGACTTCCCTTAAATATTTCCGTCTTGCATTCATCGTGTCACCGCCACCTCCCAGGGCTCCACTTATTACATTGCATTCAAAAGCTACCTCCGGGAATTCTTCGTGGTGGGGTCCTTTTATGGAGGTGTTATTTTCCGGGGCCTTGTTTTCCGGAGCCGGGCTCCTGTTTCTCTTTCTATTGTCAAACTTTCTTTTACTATTTTTAGCCCCTTGTGTTTGGATCACATACTGTCTTAGCCGGCCGTCTCGTACGAACTTTTCAACTGCATCTCGGAGATCCCAACATTGATCAGTTGTGTGACCGGGTCCATCGTGAAATGCACAATACTTAGATTTGTCTAGCCCCCCTGTTAAATATAGGCCGAGGTCTGTCCACCTTTCGCATTTCCGTCATGGCCACTTCTCGCCATATTTGCGATCGCGGGGCATTCAGTGGTGTATATTTTTCATATTTCCCCACACGATCTCGGGAGTCGGGAATTCGTGGTATGTTTTCTTTTTTCCGGAAATCGGCCCGATCCCGGTGTTGTGGCAACGAGTTTTTGTCTTTCGGGCTTATTCCCTTTTCTTCTTCTGGCTGAGTGTTTGCTATCTCCATTTGCTCGAGTTCTAAGTATTTCTTAGATCGAGTTCTGAATTCTTCGAGTGTTTTCACAGGGTCTTTGTAAACCGACTTGACAAGCCTGGAAGATCCGTCCAAGCCGACCACAATGAGATGAACGTGAACATTCTCTGGTAAGTTAGGCACCTGTAGGGCAGCATCTTTGAACCGATTGAGGTATTTTTGGAGTGTTTCCCCAGGATTTTGTCGTATTTTGCCGAGTGCGAATTCGGATTTGGGATGCTTTTTGCTCGTGGCAAAATTAAGGAGGAAACGCTGTCCGAATTCGTCGAAGGAGCTGATGGAATTTGCAGGAAGGGTGGAGAACCATGCTTGCGCTGCTCCTGTCAAGGTAATGGCAAATATCCGGGATATGAGGGGTTCATCAATCCCTCTGATATACATGTCGGTATCGAAAGCATCTATATGAACTTGTGGGTCCTGGCTTCCATCATACTTTGGCAAGCGTGCAGAATCAAAATCCTCCGGGAAAGGAGCATTCAAGATCGTGCTTGTAAAGGGACTGTTGTTGTATTGTCCCTTACTATATCTTCTCTTATACGAACCGGGTTCAGCTGTATGCCTACTTTTCTCGGGACGCACCTCGTCCTGGTTCCTTGGAATGCCCGTTCCTATTGGAGGAACCGGGTTTGTAGCAAGTGGAGTTGTGGTTTGTCCTGCTATTGCTATGTTGATGTCGTCTTGTGCAGGGCTGGGTTCATTTTGGGCCTGATTCTGTTGAGATGGGTGGCTTCGTTCGCCATCCTGCCGAGGTTCGATTATTCCTCTCAATCGACGTTCCAAGTCACGGATCCCACGTAAATGTTCTTCTTGCATTACGCGAAGATCGTTTTGACGTTGACGATTGATGCGGTCCTCCATTTCTGTCATGCGTTGTAGAACGGCTGTAAGAGCTGTGTGAGCCAGCCGGGATTCGGGATCAGTTGATTGGACAATATTGCCAGCCAATTCTCTGGTAGGCATGGACGGGTTCGTCCTAGGGGGAGCCCGAGTGTCTGGCTGACGTTGCTCTTGCCTCATGGGAGTAGAAGCAGAGTCTGATACATCTTCACTGAGGTGGACGCGATCGTGGTTCACAACATCATCCAATCGGTTCTGGGGTTGGTTGATCTCCTCCAAAACCGGTTCCAGTGGTGGATTGGGCAGACTGTTGCTTCTTGTGTGAACCACCATCACGTGGTCGTGGGTTCGATTCCCACAGACGGCGCCAATGTTCTGTCCTGAGGACAGAGATGTTCAACCCTTATCAGGCTGATTGGTCACTCTGGATCGTATAGCCTTGGTTAGGAGTATCTATTAAGAAGATATCCCTAAACCTAGCTTGATCACTAGAAAGAATATGACTGTGGTGTCAGTGTGGTGAAAGTGGTTAATCATGTGTCCTTTACCGTCGATGAGCCCTCTTATTTATAGGGGCTGCCTCTGGTTTGAAACGTGGAGCTGAGCTATAATGGCGCGGGGGCCATTACAGCCTCTGGTCGGCCGTTACTGGGTGTAACGTACCGAACGTTATGTTTCCATGATTATGATCCATTTCAAGTATAACAAGATTATCTGGAGCAAATTATTTTATCTATTTATATATACTTGAATTAAAGTCCGGGTTCGAGAAAATTTTAGATAAACTGTTAAAAATTATTTTTAATTAAAATTATCATTTGCGTGCGGGTTGATCATCCATTTGTGTATTAATTATGATTGTTTATCCTGTTAGTGTGGCCATCTTTATTTTTTTATCAACTCTCTCTCCTTCTTTATCTTTCTCTTTCTCTCTCTTAAAATGACACAACTTTACATCCTTTAAAATGATACACATTTGTAAGCATGTGACACATTATGTTATCAAAAAAAAAAAAGACACACATTTTACCCTAATTATTTTAACATTCTCTCTTTGATCCAATAATTATGTGATTAATAATAAATTAATAATAAAAATTTTTAATAATTAAAATATCGTTACTCAATTGTTTATACTTGTTTAACTTTCAAGAGATCCAATAATAAAAAGTACTCTGTACATGAATGACATTAAGATTTTTTGGGCCACGATATCAAAAACTTTCACATATACATGCGCCCTACATAAAAAGCTGTCACAAGAATATTGTGGCGCAAAGTAAACGATAGGTTCTTCGTTAATTGATTCAAATCATGTTGATTGAATTGAAAAATTGATAATTGAAATAATCGATAATTGAAAAATTGATAATCGAAAAAGAAATTCATAAATTTTAATTGGATTGAATCAATTATTTTAATATTTTCTCTCTTTAATACAATAGTAATGTGATGAATAATAAATTAATAATAAGAATTTTTAATAGTTAGAATATCGTTACTCAATTGTTTATACTTGTTTAACTTTCAAGAGATCCAATAATAAAAAGTACTCTGTACATGAATGACATTAAGATTTTTTGGGCCACGATATCAAAAACTTTCACATATACATGCGCCCTACATAAAAAGTTGTCACAAGAATATTGTGGCGCAAAGTAAACGATAGGTTCTTCGTTAATCGATTCAAATCATGTTGATTGAATTGAAAAATTGATAATTGAAATAATCGATAATTGAAAAATTGATAATCGAAAAAAAAAATTCATAAATTTTAGTTGAATTAAATCAATTTTCAGTTTGGTTGGTGAAAATCGATCTAATCCAACCCGATTTAATATACTAATCCCCTCTATTTACTTAGGCTCATTCTTAAATCATAGTACAAAAAATTCTAAACTCAATACTTATTAACCCATCAATTAAACCCAAGAAAATTTATTGGTACATTCTAGCAAGTTTTTGTTACTACCATCATTGTGATTTTAACCTTTGAATAGGATACTACAAAAGTATGAATTTTTTGAAACATAAATATAACATTTGAATTTAGTTAAGGATTTCTATTTATTTAGTTTTATAATTTTCACTTTTGAAAGTTAACTTTTGAATTGGAACATAAATACTAAATGAATGTGATACTACTATAAAACTTATCATTTCATCCACTTTTTTCTTATGAATTTCTCCCTTTAGGCTATTTTCAACCATTCTCAATTAATTCAATCAGAGCAATAGCAAGAATTGTGCTTTCCCCTTTTATGCCTAAATGATTTATTCCAATTATTCTTTTAATTCCGATGGACGAACTGGAGTATGACAACAATGAAACGATGAATAATAATAGCAGCTCTTATGGCTATGCGTCACTGTGATTAGTTTACCAATATAATACGAGCAGGTGAATCCCAAAAAATAAAAAATTACTTGAAATCAAGCGATATAATTTATTAAAGTATTTCTTTTCTTTTTATTCGGGTCAATGAGAATTATATTTGTAAACAACATTATTCTATCAATAACGCATTTCTCCGAGAGAGGAGGAGAAATTCGTAAACTAAGGAGCAGGAAAAAATGAATGAGAGAGAATGAAAAGTAAGATATTAGAATTATAAGGATTGTTTGAGTCATTAGATTTAATACAGATTTAATAGTGATTAAGTTGGTGGTAAAGGTGATAAAAAATTCTAATGACAAGTGTAACCCATCCCTAAATATGAATGTAAATTAGTTTTTCATATTACAAGATAAAACAATCTCCTATTGCCTTCACATCAAAAAAAACAGCTCACTCTCTCTAAAAGGGTTTCGTTTTTTATGTAGTTACCGCATATAAGTAATTTGTACTAAATCAAATACAACGTCGTTTTAGGCCGGAAATTATGGTATTTTTATAATTTTAATTTATTTCAGGGTTGTAATAGTTTTTATAATTATAATCTTTTAAGATTTCAATACCAAAACGACGTTGTTTAGGGAATAAATACAAATAATTTATATGTGCAGTAACTTGCATAAATATTTTCCCTTTTTTAAAAACAAAAAATAAAAAAAAAACTGATGTGCTCGATTTATTTGTATCAACTGGAGGCAGAAATTCTCACATGCTACTGGAAAAAAAGTAATGCCGAAATATACAGAGTTATATTTATCTTATGTTGCATAAGATAAACAAGTTTCTTACACACAAAAAGTGGATGTGGATCCTACATCTAATTTTTTTCTCTCCTCTTACATGTTGGTCCCACTTATAATTCTATTTTTATAATATGAGACATCCATTTTCTTACAACGATAAATATATCCCAATATAAAATGACAAGGACCACAGCAAGACCTAGACTATTTGTTTTAGGGTTTTATATTTTTCATGTTAAATGAGAATTGAAATCTCATGTTGTAGAGATAAAAAGCATGTGAGACCCATGTGTTAGAAAAAATTAGATATAGAACCCATATCAGTACGGAAATCGAATGATGTGTAGGAAAGTTTGAATTCTCATGTTAAATGAGAAATATAAAACCCTTTGTTTTAACACCTTCAATAATAACTGAGTTGGGTCGGGTTAAGGTTTATGAGTTTCATTTTTCATCAGAAGTCCTGCTGCCAATAATGAATACTTGGTGAGGAGGGATTCACGGGGTTCTTCAAAGGAAATTGAAATCATTGCGTTCAATAATTCATAATTTAATTGTTCAAAAAAAAAATCATAATTTAATTAAAGCTAACCTTTATTCAAAGGGCCTTTAGTCCTAATTAAATCATCAATTCATCATTTTATTAATTGACCGGACATCTTAATTTTTTTTAGGTGGCATTTGGTAGAAAATTTTTTTTTTTATCCACAAAATTATGATTTCCGGAAATATGGTTGAAAAGTGAATTTGACAGAAATGTTAACAAAAAGCTGTTTGGCAAGCAAAATACGAGACAACGACCATTTTACCATCTTTTTGGCAAAAATTTACCGGATTGCCACGCTAGATTTTTTTTTGCCAAAATATCACGTCACCAAACTCGCTTTACTGTGCAGCGATATTATGTGGCACCATGTCAGCAAGTTTAAGGCCACGTAATCTCGCTGTACTGTGGAGCGAGATAGCCTAATTTACTGTATTGTGCAGCATTTTATGTGACGCCAGTAACAATTTGACTCGTGGATTAAGAGAACAAATAAATGCTGATTTATTTTTGTTTTATTTTTGAAAAATATAATAAACAATAAAGATGATGGAGTGTTCATGAGAATAAAGACGAAATAATGTTCAATAAATACTGATTTATTTTTTATTTTCTTTTTGAAAAATATAATCCATGATAAAGATGACGGAATGTCCATAGAAAACAATAAAGACGAATTAATATTCAATAAATGTTGATTTATTTTTTATTTTCTTTTTGAAAAATATAATACACACTAAAGACGATGAAGTGTCAAATGTAGTATCCATGGAAAAATGATAAAAATGATTTAATGTCCAATAAATTTTGATTTTTTTATCGGTTCTCTTAATCTACGTGTCAAATTGTTACTAGTGCCACATAAAATGTTGGACAATGCAGCAAATTAAGCCCTGCCACGTAATCTCGCTACACAGCAAGATTATGTGGCCTTAAACTTGCTGACATGGTGCCACATAATCTCATTACACAGTACAACGAGTTTGGTGACATTACATTTTGGCAAACCCCTCCCCCCCAAACAAAAAAAAAATATTTTCGAAAATATTGAATTAATTTTATAGATAATTATATTTGATTGATTGTAAATATTGCTAAAAAACATGGATTGAATTTATAAAATTACCCTCAATTATGAAATTGCAAAACAACAGGATACGAAAAGGTCGATGCTGTAGCTGTTGATGTTCTCCTTCCACAAAACAACAACGATAATAACAACCTATGTAGCACCGACACTGATACGGGACACGTGACACGATACGACACGACACTCCGACACGTTAATTCTAAAAAATATTAAATTTCGACACGTTATGACACGTTTTGATATTAAATAATATTTTTAATTTATGTGGTGTATATTGTATTTAATATTCAGTAATTTAATAAAAAAATGAATCTAAACTTATAATATTCATGAATTTTGCAAAAAAACATAAGATATCTCAAATATTTATATTAAATTCAATAAAATAGTAATCGTAATCTAACGAATTTAATAGTTAGAACTAAAAACTCAACGCAATGTAACCTTTAAACATTTTTTGAATTTCTATAATGTGTGTTGGAGTGTCGGGGAGTGTCGGAGTGTCCGAGAGTGTCGGGAAGTGTCGGACAAGACACGTCAGGATTTTTGAAATGTCGGTGCTTCATAGATAACAACTACAAAGATTGGAAAGCAAGATTGCCAATATAACTTTCCCAGGAATCTAAAATTTTACCTTCACACCCCAAAAAGCCGCAACAACTCTCTAAAGATGCCACATTTTTTCCAACGACGAAGTGTTGTATGTCAAATAAAATTCCATTTCTTTTTCCTACTTTACTTTTTCTATTGTAACAAAAAAAAAAAAAAAAACCATCATTAGCCCATCAACCAGTAAAATAAAATTCAACCCATCAAACGGTTGCAGACACTTTCAGAAAGGCTGCAAAACTTGCCGAAAATAAATAGAGTGATGCATGGAATAAGCACAATTTAAGTATATGCAAGGACAAACAGGCTCTGTCATCCACAAAACAAAACATTAAAAAACAAACATTTCAATGAGTTGATAGCGAAAGGAGCGCGATGCCACTGTACAATGTCAGAACCATGTGAACGCAGGTGAACCCCCCCTTCCTCTCTTCCTTCTCCCCATGTGGACCCTTGCACTCGGCCATACCAGACAATTTTGTATTTCTTACTGTTTTCAATCTCTCCCTTACTATCCTTGAACCCTTAATAACGTATACATATATACAATGAACTACGACTATACTAAAATCAATACAGAGGTAAACTAACTGGCTATGTTCATCATGAGAAAGATATATATATATATATATATATATATATATATATATATATATATATATATATATATAGAGGCATAATCCTTTGATACCGGTGCTGATAGCCGTTAAATCAAAATAGATCAACGATTCTGATTTGTAAACATCTGACACCATTGATCTTTTTTGATCTAAAGGCTATCAGATGAGATGTCAAATTTGAAATTTGACATTGGTGTCATATATATATATATATATATATATATATATATATATATATATATATATATATATATATATATATATATATATAGGCAAGATATTCTTACACCGGTATAAGAATTAGAAGTCTTACACTCAATCTTGACCATTGATCCACTTATATTCAATGACTCACATTACTAAAAAATTTGAGCCCTTAGATAAAAGTGAGATTAACGGATAAGATTAAGAGTGTAATTTACACTGGTGTAAAATGATCCTGACCCATATATATATATATATATATATATATATATATATATATATATATATATATATATATATATATATATATATATATATATATATATTATGGTTCGTCTGGAAAGGCTTAAAATAGATTGAAACTTAAAATGTTGTAATATTATCAACAAAGAAACATGGTTTAAAAAAACTAAAACTACTTGGATGTGTTGCACTGTGATAGTCACGCAATTAAACCAAATCAGATTTGTTCTGTCTAGGTCTGGTGAAACACACCTACAGGGGATGGGAGCAAAACGAAAGAAGGGAGAGAGGAAAGGAAAACTACTCTTATACACCAATATGTCTGTCCAAGTATGCAATATGTATCGCTTGCTGTTAGTAGTATGTATTGATGATGATGACGACGGCGGCGGCGGTGACCTCATTTGCTTCTTCTCTAGGATCTAATTCTTTTGATCTAGGTATATTCGGCTATACATCTAGAAGATTCTTTCTTCAACATGCTTCTATAAATCTGCATAGAAACAAACCGGCAACAAAAGAAAAATCATTTATTGAAAAAAGTCACTAATTTACCAGATCACAGGCAAATTCTGAGATGATTTTTTACTTGTAAAGAACTAACCAAAAAAAAAACTTACCCTAATAAAAATGACCCCCTGCTGGCCACTTCTATTATTATTATTACCTACAGTTGAAAATCTTGATTAACGAGAAGCGACATCACCAGAAGTGGTTGTCAGTTCTAACTTGTTATGAGAAGATGAGCTCTCATTGACCTCTGCCAGTGTAGAGAAGTTAGGCACATAATCTGCAGCTGCTTTTGTTGGTGAAGCAAAAAGGCTATCAGGAAGGGCCTGCTCCACACTTCTCCAGAGCCAATAAAGCATGTGACCAAAGTATGCAATATCAGAATACTTGAAATGAAATATACACATATCCTTAAGGAGGGAAAATTAAAATGATTAACGCCCCCAAAAGCCGGCTCCACACTCCACAGTGCAATGGAAACAAGATCTGAAACAAAGTCAAGCCCCATACCTATTACTATGATCTATGACTTCTGCATTTGCACCATCCTTTATATTCCCACTATCAGTATCATCAACGCAAGCTGGATCAACCTCCTTTCGTGGCTGCTGCTGCTGCTCGGATGCAGTACCTAAAGATTTAGTAGAAGTGAGGCTGTCACCGTAGCCTGCAACAAAAAGCATATGAAAAATGTAAATTGTCTAACCCTGTTCACTAGGAACTGTACCACAGGCTACCATCGATTGTCTAACCTGTAATATCTCCTTTAATGCTATCAGAAGAATGACCTGCATTGCTAGTATGACTGTAAAGTTGATAGGGCAGGGGAAAAGGAGCACCGACGGAGAGACTGCGTTGATGTTGGTGTTGGTGAATGGGATTATTCTTGAAGTCTGGAAGCTGCAGATTATTCAGCCTTCTTGCTTGAAGTTCAATGGCTTGCTGCAACTCAGCCTGCTCCTCGAATTTTTTTCTCAATAAGATATCATGCGGATTATATAACATTCTCGCTCCTGCATCAAACATATTTGATGAGAACAAAATGGAAAGAGCACGAGAGACTCCTTCCCAAGTATCTACATGCACATGAACTTTTTTGGGAAGTGAGGGTCTCAGAGGAAAGGGTAAATGCATAGCTACTTCTTTAAGTACACATCCTTTCCGGTAGCTACGTAGAATAAAAATGGCAAGCGAGAAATTTGATTACCAAGATGGAAATCACAAGGCTCTTTAGAGTCAAACCCAGAAGGACTTAAACATGGTGAAAAATCTCCCCTCTCTAATTGCTGTTGTTGATGCTGTTGTCTCCTGCATACATCAGTCATGATAATATTAATTTAGGAATAGCAAAATATAAACCTAACAAAAAAAAGATGCACACTTACTTGTCAGGGATTTTTCCCTTCTCCTTGTAGGGCTTGACAAGTACACGAGAATCACAGATGAAATGAGGATTCCCTTTGGATAAAATGAGTCTCACTGTCTCTGGATAGACAAAGGTAACAAACCCAAACATTCGCTTTTGCTGGTAAGGAATTCTCACATCTTGTACAGGTCCAAATTTGCTTCAAAAGAACAAAAGTAGCTATTCAATTAGAAAAAAAAAGAACTCGCTCACGCACAGACACAGGACAGTGTCACAACTTACAAGTTATAGGACATGATAAGGTCAATTAGAGATCACAATTCCAATAATTAATCAAAAGTTAGTCCCCACTTGATAATATGTGCAGAATAATTTCACTTACATGCCATCAGATCCACAGCATCAAAAGAACACTTAATTAGTAGAACAATGTATGACTGTCTTTAAACTGTAACCTTTTCAGGCCACAATTCCTATGGCTCTATCTCAAACCCAATAAGTCATAATCAACTTGTTCAGTGACATAACTATCCACTTATGAGTGACTTTATTTCAAAAAAGTTGCAGATTAAATTCCACCTTTGCTTCACAAAAGTTGTAAGTGAGATCTTGGGATGGTGTGCATCATCAGGTGGATATTATTCACAAATCATAATAAAGCAAAAGTATAACTGTAGGATCATGACAACAAACTTTTATACCAATGCCGTGCTTTTGAAAAGCACTTCTCAAGGTTTCTTCCAAAACCAGCTTGATATCCTACAATCTTACCAATTATGAGAGATATATTTCATACATTGAAACAGAAATTTTTATTTAACTACTAAAACGTGGACTACTTTATAAATAATTTCTTAACAAGGACTAAACCAACCAAGGATGCGGACTTATAGTTTCAAGAGACCATACTAATTAGCATTTAGCATGTATCAAATTCTCTTTCAGATATAGATTGGCCATTGACAAATCAATAATCATGGGTAAGCAGAAAAGACTCCTAAATTATGTTAACTGGGACATGCACATGCTACATAGTGGGTATTCAGGTAGACACGTTCAATTAAGACTAGCAAAATATAAAAAATCAGCATTGATAATGAGAAGTGATCATTATAAGCTATGAACTTCATTATTTTTCAAGCTCCTTAACAAGAGAACTTAAGTAAGTCATTTTATCTTAAAGGTAAAACACACATTGAACTGATAGCTGAAAATGTACAGGATTGGAGACAATGTACAGGTTTAACCCAGTCTCCTCATGGAGACATACATCATGCTCTGCAAAGTTCATTGCTTTTTTTATATAGACAAAAAAATAAAAAATAAAGATACAAACTCTAAATGTTACACATCAAACATACAACTTGGAAGTGAAATTCTTATCTTAATGCTGTAATATGATCAATCATTACTGAGATTCAATTGGGTACTCTAGATTGCTGGAGGACAAGTGATAAACCCATAATCACCAAGCAAGCTCAAATTAATCAAGGATGGCAAAAGGCACGATCATTACATAATTAAGGAGTCAGGATCAATATCAGAGGCAATCAAAAATCCATCTTTCCTGGGGCTTCCAACAAAGATCACAGTATCACACTAAGGATCACAAGGAAAAACATTGCAGGTGTGCGCAGTGAGAATAATGGAAAATTACCACAATTTTTTGCTTTTATGCATGGTACCTTGAATAAATAATGACAATATTTGAGAACCTTGAAAAAACTAGCTACAACAATGTGATATAACTTCACATTTTTCACCTGTATAGCATTGGTGCATTGTTCATATCATGCTTTACCTGAAGTACTCCGAAACATCTTCATCTTTGAATGTGCTTTCAGCAGGAAATGTTAAATAAATCTGTCGCGAAGCAGAGTTGGATTTTTCTCCAGAAACCATGGCTAGAAAGTCATTCCTTTCAAGCCTGCCCCGGCCAAAGTTATAAAATTCTTCGCCCATCATGAGTGCTGCTCTGAAACACAACAAAAGCATATATGAGAACAAAACATCAATTAATAACAAAAAAAGTGGAAGAAAATAAACAAAAACAAAAGAGGGTTCCAATTTAGGTCTCATCTCTAATAAAACCTCTGGTGATCATTTTGTTGCTGCATCAAAAAATCAATGTATCTGTCATATGAGGATGGTGAAGCTCCAGCCACTAGCTGTGAAGCAGCCATTAATCTTTGATGTTGTGCGGCCTTGAATCTGATAAACTCTTCACGCTGTTCTAAACCCTCAAACTTACTAGGAGAACCAACAGTGACACCAGCATCCAATGAATCATTCAAACCCCCATGAACAAATTTGCAATTGGTACCATTTTTACAGAACCCTTTGGCAAAGTAAAGACATGGCTTATAACCAATTACAGGTTCCTCACATCCTCCAAAACAAGCATCGCTAGCAGAGTGACTCCTTCTGTGGAAATGTGCATCGCCATTGTTGACAGAGTTCCAATTGTGAGCCCTAAAACCCAATTCGAGACGTGGATCGACCAAATCCTCGTTCTTAGATGAGTCATTGAGGAAGGGAAAGTACTCATTCACTTGTTCCTCATCAACAAAATCATGAACAGTGTTACAATCACCATTATTGACACGGGGTGATGAAGAAAATGAAGAGTTGGCTCGGATATTCTCGTAAGAGAGTAAAGGACTCAACTTTGGGGCAATGGGGTTGTTAGGGAACCCAGAGTGTGGCCAAACATGCGAAGAGGGTGAAGATGGGTTCTTAGTGAAGTCAAAGGCATTGGTGGGTATTCTAGGAGAAGAAGACTTAGAGAATGGGTTACTAGAACTTCTAGTGAGTCTTGAAATGGGGTTCAGAGGAGAAGGAGAAGAAGGAGAAGAAGAGAGTGTCGAACCCAAATGGGTCTTAACCCTCAGAACAAGGGTATGCAGCATAGGGTCAGGACTACAAGCTAAGCGTACTAATTCAGATTCTTCAAGGTTCATGAGAAGATAACCCATGATTTTTGAGGCATTTTCTGGGTCAAGGTTTTTGATTTTTGAGAGAACCACATCTGTGGCTTCATAAGAAGAACCCATGAAAAAAAATGAAATCTTGGACTTGTTTTTTGTTTGTTTTTTGGTTTTTGGGTTTGGTTTCAGAGTAGAGAGAAAGAAGGAAGAAAAAATGAGAGAGAAAAGAGAGAAGCGGTGGTGTTGGAGATATCTGTTAGCACATACCTGACCAGTAGCAGTAGGTTTTGGAGTGTATGCATATGCTGAACAAACATACACACACTCTCTCTCACTCACTCTCACTCTCTCTCTCTCTGTTTTATTCTCTCTCTCTCTCTGTAATCTCTCTCTAATCTCTCTCCTATCTTTGGAGGGTGAGAGCGGTAGATTTCTCAGATCCACTACTACTACGAAGCTGGATAGTCTCAACAACGTAAGTTAAAACAAACCACACATTGACCAAATGGTCAAAACTTCAAAAAAAAAAAAAAAAAGTTTTATAAGAGTTATGTCGTAGGAAAAGTAATTGTGTTATTTTATAGAGATTCGTTTTACGTGCCGGAATTTTTTATTTTTTTTTGCTGCTAATCCACAAAATATTGTGTCTGTGAGAGAAAGTTTAAAAATTTATGAAGAGAGAGAAAATGTTAAATGATTAGATGAGTAGTAAGTTAATATAAAAATTTACCATTCCCGTGAGATTATTAGCCTTTTTCATGTTTTTAGTCGAATTATTATCCCTCAGTCTGTTACTGAACTATCTATCCGGGATTGATTAACATGATTTGGTTATTTAAAGACATTTTAATCGAAATCAAGGGTTGAGATTGATTTATATATGGACATGTATTCTTTCTTCCTAACTTTCATCCAATTCAGATAAATATTAAGTAAACATAAATGGCAATTAATATATAATAATTAATATATCAAATAACGGCAGGCATTTAATTCCTCTCCACTTTTTTATGAATCGACTTCTCTCCTTTTGATTCCCTTTCAAATATCCTTTTTCTATTTTTCATATTTATATCAGGATAGATTAAAGAAATATTGAAAATGATAAATGTTTGTAAAATAATATAATGTGATTTTAAAAAAATGATGACAACAATATTTTAAATTTAGAAAAACTAATTGATGAGCAAAAACAATGAAAAAAATACATTTTTATCTTTATGAAATCACGAAGCTATCAAATTGCTTAGCTTGATATAATATATATAAATTGAAACTGTTTTTTTAAAGGGATCGATATTTGTCCTTTTGAAATAATCATTTTAGTTAAAATTAGTATTTTTTATTTAAAATTTAAATAATAAAAAAATCTTCCACTTTCCTTCCTATAATTTTCATTGTGTATCTCTTTCTCTCACTTAAACTGATACAATTCTATATCAATACTTTTTTATTTATTTAATCATTCTATATCAATACTTTTTTTTTTATGTAATCATTCTATATCAATCCTTTATTTAAGTAGGTGTTATACATCCATAAAACAAGAATGATGTGATAAAAAAACATTATTTTGGCATGATGGGTAAAATGATAGTTTGATAATTACAACAATAATCTACAAAAACTGAAAGAAATTATTTAGGTATTAACTCAATGCCAATAAAAAAAACAACTAATTATAAATGTTTGAATATTTCCAACCAAAAAATAAAATAAAATTGTAATTATTAAAAATATTGATAATTTAAAATAATTTTATAAATTAAGCTAAAAAAAATTTGCAAACAAATCCTTAAAAGATGGAAAATTATTTCTGTATGTATGTGTTAATTATGTTATTAATTATAGTGTTAATTATTATTTGACTCACATAATTGCCATAGTTATAATTATCAATATTAGTTATTATTTATACTATTAATTAATATTTACTTAAAAATGGAGGTAGTATAATAGGGAGGAAAAACTACATAATCAATGCAAAATTAAAATCAAATGATTCCATTAATGGAGATATGAAATTATTTACCGAAATAAACAATCTATTTCGCTTAGGCAACTAATTATGCGCAGGGTATATGGCATAATTAGCCACATGTACAATTAGTTGCTACCATCCCTTGCAAAACTCATGGAATTCGTGTAACGTGGCATGATTCAGGTTGTCTATTTCAAATTTAATTACCACTCACATATTTATTTCTCATTCCATGTAAATATTAAAGGAAAATTGTTTGTTTTTTTAAATGGTAGTTATTTTAATTAAATTTTAAAAAAATCTTTCACTTTCTCCTACCATAGTTTATGTTTCTCTAATTATAAAATATACTAGTTTTGACTAATATGTCACAATTCTATATTTTTTAAAAAGACAAACACTAATATCAAATATATTTTTTTATATACATTAAGGGCTTGTTTGGAAGTTAGTTTCAGGAGAGAAAAGAAAGAAAATGAAAAGTTTTATTAATATCTTCCCTTATTCGTGAGTTTAAAAAAGTGGGAGGAAAGATTTGGGAATTTTCACAAAACCCTTCTAATTATTAAAATTAGTATTCCCCAATTTTTTTTTTTTTGAGATAAAATTTGAGGTGTTTTAACTCCCAAATAAGGGAAGAGAATACCTTATATTTTTCTTCCCATCCATCTTCCTTGAATTCATTTTTTTTTTTTTGAATAAATTTAAAGATATCCTCCGGCCGTAACCGAAGACTAATCCCATCGAGCACCGTCAGACCCTTTCGGGGATGGCTCTCCCAAATTCTTTTTTTTTTTCCATTCCCAGGGTTCAAACTCGAGGTTCGAGACCTCTGGTAAATATTTCCCTCTTCCTTGAATTCATTTCCTTTTTTTTTTTGAATAAATTCAAAGATATCCTCCGGCCGTAACCGAAGACTAATCCCATCGAGCACCGTCAGACCCTTTCGGGGATGGCTCTCCCAAATTTTTTTTTCCATTCTCAGGGTTCGAACTCGAGGTTCGAGACCTCTGGTTAAATATTTCCCTCTCCCTTGAATTCATTTTCTTCTTTTACTCTCAAAATTCTCAAACAAAGTCTAAAATAAAAATCTCAAAATACTAATTATCATCATAAATATTTATTTATTAAATAATGCGATTTTTGATATCTTCCAAATTTAAAAACTTTAAATTTATTATCATCAATTTTGATTTATTTATTTTTTATTTATGATGAAAGAATAATTAAAAAGGTAAATAATTTTCAGGCACGAATTTTGAAATCATTGCAAATTTATTGTATATAACTATAGATTTTAACAAGATTTGAAAAATAATATAATCATCACGAAATAATTCCCGATTATTACTAAATAATATAAATTATTTAAATTGGGGAGGGATCTTTGATTCAGAAGTAATAATGAAAAGTCTTATATTATATCTCAACTGTTGATTCCCATGCATTCAGCGAGATAAATTATTATAAATTAATAATTAGTAATGATTCAGTAAATTATAACTGTCAGATACTTCGATATCAAAAATCGAGATAAAGAGTAAGACTTCTTATCACTTGAGAAGAGTCAAAAAATTCTTCCCATTAAAATCATTTCCCCGGAAATTAAAAAAAAACAATTACTCCACAATGATTGATGATAATAAATTTGACCTTTTTATAAATTAAAAACGCAGACTATAAGTTATTTATCATATTACTACGGGAAAAAATATCTAATATTACTTTAGATAATTTGATTTAACGTTCATCTAAACGACGTCATTTTAAAATTGAAAATTAAAAAATTAGAATGATAAAGACTATTATAATTTTAAAATAAATTAAAATTACAAATACACTATGATTTTCGCCTCAAAACGATATAATTTCGGTGAACAATATACAAAATTATCTAAAATAATTTTTGAAAAAATGAGCTCATTAATTATTATTTGACTGGACAAACATTTATAACATTAATTATTATTTATGGTAAGTGAAGAGATTATAAGATGATTGATAATCAAATTTGAGACAAATATAAATTATTATTTATGGTAAGTGAATTGTTATGATAGATTTCTCTACATGCAAGTGGCTTTTTAATTGTTGTGGAATACAACACTTTGTTACTTGTTTTGTTATTCTGTTTTACGATATGATTTTAATTTTTATTATTATTTCTGTATAAGATGCATATTTATTGTATTATTAAACACTGATCTTCTTGGTTTCATAAGCACATTAGGATTTTATGCAGATTTTTATATGCTTTTATGCAAAAAAAATTATGTGTTTTTATGCAGAATTTAATTTTTTATATATTATTTTTATATTTTTGTATATATTTTTATTTTAGGCGGGAGTTAAGCTTACCCGCCAACCCACTCATAAAACGCCAAAGGTTATCAACCCAAAAAATTTAATTATTGCCAGCCCTAATTTGTACCATGACACAATCTCGTAAGCTATGCATGTGCGCAACTAGTTGCGCATTAGGGCATGCATAACTCACCTAATTGTACCATGTGACGGTTAGAGGTGAAAGTGAGCTGAACTGAGTTAAGCTTACCCCGAAAAGCCCAAGGCTATGCCAAAAAAATTTAATTTGGCATGGCTCAAGCCTGGTACTAGTCTAATTGTTAGCCTGACTTGATCCGTTTATAAAAAAACAAATGACCTATCTTAACTCCTTACCCTGTTAATTTTTAACTTCCAAACAGAACCATGAATAAACTCTACAACATACTCAAATCCTGTTGCTAAAACAAAAATCATAATTTGAACGTCCAAATAGAATCATGAATCACAACAAAACTCATACAATCTGCATTTAAGTCACTTTCAAAAGCAAAATACTCAAACTAAATAATATATATTTTATGAGATTCAACAAACAAATCCATACTATGTAAATTAAAATAACTACATAAATCCAACAAATACATCATGATGCTTGTAGTAAGTATAACCTCTCCCAAAAACCTTTTAATATATTCATATACACAATCTAACACGCTGAGATCTTTGTTACTCCTATATAAGAATTAAAGTCAAATTTCTATTAAAATATAATCGAATATAATTAAGTTATAAATAATTACAATTGATCAAATTTATATCTTTTATTTCTTCTTCAAGAGATACTTATTCTATTTTATTTTATTTAAAATAAATAGTACAATATAGGCCGACTTGTAGGCTTATAGGTCAGACCTTATGAAAGTGGGTCTACGGTCTTTTTATTAAACAAATTTTTTCATGCCCCAACCTCGGCTTAATTACGAAATATACTAGGTCAGGTCTGGTTTGACGTAAGCCGAGTCGTGGGTCCTTGTAGGCCAGGCCGGCTTACTTTCATCACCAGCGGCGGCTGTGCACCCTTGTTATTAATTGCATTATTTTGAAAAATAATTTCAAATATGTATTAATTGAATAATTTGTTTTTAAAATTGCATTAAATTATATCATCTTGCCATGACAGGGATGAGGGAAACCGGGTGGCGCTGGCATCAGCGCTAGTCCCATTATATCTCCATGTAAATAAGGGTGTATATGATCATTATTTTATTCTCCCACCTGTTTTTGGGAAGACTTTTTCCCCCCTACGTAAGAAGAGATTCTGGATAGAAATAAAGATACTCATTCTATGATTTTTTATATTTAATAAATAGAGAGAATTTCCTTTGTTCTAATTTTAAATTATGATAGCACATTTTACAATGTACTATTTAATAAATAATGTGTCTAAAAGCGAACAAATTAATTTTTTTTTCAATTTTTATTATTAATCGATCCTACTCATTTATTTTTTATAATACGAAAATAAATCGTTACGATTGTAGCATATCATTATTAATGCTACAATCGTAACATAAATTGATTTTATTAAATATAAATATTAATTATTAATACAATAATTTTTTTATATTGTATAATTTTATTAAATATAATTGTAGCATATCATTGTTATATAAAGGTTTTTCATTTTTATGTAAAAAAAAAAGAGTTTTCATTTTTTATCAGATTCATTTATTTTAAACAATTTTTAAATACATATCGCATTTTAAATGTAAAGTGATATTTTCAAATAAAATAAAATTACTTATCAACCCAATAATCGTTAGACATGTTACCTTACTCCAAAGAAAATGATATGCCACCAAACTCCTTTGCAGGGTAGTAAGGAGATTGAGCCTTTTAACAGATGTCTCGAGTTCGAGCCCTGTGAATGGAAAAAAAGGATTTGGGAAAGTTGCCCCCGAAAGGATCCGACGGTGCTCGATGGAGATTAGTCTTCGGTTACGGGTGAAAAATACCTTTGAATTTATTCCAAAAAAAAAAAAATGGTATGCCATTTTCACTGAATTTTTTGTTTGCATTTACAATAGAAACCATAATTTTTTACAAATAAATTATAAAGAAGTGACATCTAATTTAGGTAAGGTTTATTCAAAGGTTTCGACATATATAAATTATTTGCATTATTTTTTTTGGTGTACAGTATGTGCTCTTATTTATTTATTTTTCCAGTCTTGATTAATATATCCTTATAATTATTATTATAATTAATCATTAAATACCGTAACAATTGGAAATCCCGGTCAACTATGATCTTTTCCAAAATTTAAACTTTAATCATCGCTTTAAAAATGAAACATTATTAGCTTTTATTCTGAGGTTAAAGCAAAAAAATAAAATAAAATGAGTAGTAATACTAATTATGATTTATCTAAGAGTGCGAGGAAATTCTTAAGCTAACCTTTTTCTTATGAACTTTTTCTCTTGACGAATTTCACTCCATGGAAGAGAATTCTTCTTACAAAAATGTGGAATTTCCATTTTCTGGCAAAATAAATTTCATAAATGAAGTCAAATTCAATTAAAAAATACCAACCTTTTATGAGTTGACAAGTGCACGAGATGATTGATTAACTGATCGGTTCAATTAGAGGTCGGTATCACAGGCTACGTTACGATTAAACAACAAATATCCTCCGTTGCTACCTAATTGAAACGTTGGTTTTCCACGTTGGTTTTCCATGTTGGGTTTACTTTATCAGGCCTTTACACGTAACAAATACCAATACCATGTAAATGCATGGAGAGGTAAAGAACAACATTTGAGAAAAAAAAAGATTGATGCTTTAAAAGAACATAAGCACACTAAGCCTTCACACATAACACAAACAAGATAAAATCCAACGGCGATCCTTCCTTCCTCAAACATAATGGCCATTACATGCAAGAAAAGCAAGAACAAAAGATACTACACTGCAGTACCAGTATGTTAAACCATACACCATAATAAACTAAGCTAAAAAGTTAATATCATTCAACAAAGGATGTATTAAATTAGAATCCTCAGCATTCAGCAACCAATATATATTTTGCCTGACGGGAGCACAAGTATAAGAAAAATCTTCCACAAATTGACCAATAGAAATCAAGCCGCTCATTTAAGGGTCCACACAATGACACAGTCATGTAATCAATACACACCATGTCAATATCTCCTCCGAGGGCTCCTGGAGCGCCGTTCACGAGGTGGTCTGCAAAATGTCAAAGTTTCAAACATTCAAATGCTAAACTCAGACAAAATTTGGACAATTAAAGCTCTGTTTGATTGTGGTTTTTAAAAACTATTTTTTAGTTTTCAGAACAAAAAAACTTGTTTGGTAAATCCAATCCTGTTATGTAAAAAATGTTTTAAAAACCATAACTGTTTTTTTGTTTTTAAAATCAAATTTAGAGAACATGTCTGAGTTATTTTTATTTTCTGTTTTGGTTTTTAACTTCTAAAAAGAAAAAAATATAGAAAACAACGGTTTCCATAACTATTTTACAAAACAGTTTTAAGAACAAAAAAACCATAACACAATCAAACAGACCCTAAGTCTAAGAAAATTTTGACTGAATCATTAACTTTCAGTTAGTCGAACTGTCGAAGTTCTGACCACAGTGGTTTTTAAAAGATTTAGAAGTTTACAACAGGGTGTTTGTAATTTGTATAAGGAAAGAGGCTTAGCATTTAGCATCTGTTTAACACAACTGAAAGAAGAAGGGGGAAGAGGGGGGGAGGCATGTAATAAGTAGAAAATTGGAATGCAAATGTTTTACACTCATGTACGGTCCAGGAAAATATAAATTATTTATTTCATTTTTCAATCCATTTACCAAGAAGAAATTTATATAATATCCGTTTTAATTTCTGTTGAACCCAATCAACAAAGGAGTCAGATATGCTTTACAAAGAAGGGAGTTAGCATTGGCTAAAATAAATCCTACAATGGGAAATACTAACCCAAATAAAGTAAGTAAAACTCAGACCAAAAACTTTATTTTAATGTTGCAAAACAACAAATTATCCAATCAAAACATTTTAACCATTAAACGTTCAGATAGATACCTAGCATTCTTTCTTCTGATTGACTCATTAATAGGTCCACTGCTGAAAGCCCAGTCAACATTGATGGTTTGCGTAAGAAGCTCAGATCCATTCAAATTCTCTATTGCATTCCGAGCTTCCTCAGAACGCTCATATTCAATCAGTGCATAACCCTAAAATCAAAATACTCATCAGTACAGAAACCAAAATTTTCATGTGATCTATTTGCTGATGGAAATATTTGCTAAACAATGTTGCAGGAAAAATGGAAGCAAATTTGCCATTCCTGAAACTGATATTAAAACACCAATGGATGCTGTGTGTATACTATATAGAAGCACAGATCGCAGAAAATTCTCCCAGACAAGAACAAATCCTGTTTACAAATAGTCTATAAAAAAGAGAGTTGTCGATGAGATGAAAGAAGGAACAGGGGCAAACAGGAGTAAAAGATACCATCCTAAACAAAAACAGAAAAGGAACGACAATAACCTACACACATAGTTAGGAAGAATTCTATCTTTCTTCCTTTACATCCTTTCAAAATCAAGACAGTTGATTTATAATCACAGGACCATCAATTTGGGAAAAAATTGTGATAGAGTGCAGCCAAATCCTTTTCCATCAATGAGAAACAAATTAACAACCATTTGTTCCCCGAAAGCATCAGTTTTGAGCCAATAATTAACCATGCAGTGAAACAAAAATCATGGCGTGAGTCATGAAAAGCAACATAAAGCCCAACATGAAGTAAAATCACAACACCAAAAATGGAATCATCAAAGTGAGTCAGCAATACAAGACATAACAAAACAATTCCAGATTTTTATTTTTCTTAAAAAAAAAAGAAAAAAGTAGCACCATGTAGGTCAAACATTCTCATTAGCCAATTTGAGAAGGAGCACCATGTAGTTCAACAATTAAAGGCATTGCAATTAAGTCCTGAGTTCCAAACTTTCTAATTATCAGTTTATGACAATGTAGTAAGCAATGGCTAGAAGTGTAGAACCAGAAGCGTTATGCAATGAATCACTTACAACTGGGAGGAATATAATAGTAATAATACAGTTAATAGGAATGGAAAGAGGGTTTATAGTGAACTTACTTTGACATAACCAGTGCGACGATCGAGGTTCAAATGAAGGTTCTTAATCTCTCCATATTCACGAAATGCAGTTTGCAAATCATCCTCTTGCGCTTCCTCATGCACACCCGTGACCAAAATAATCCATCCTTCAACCGCTGCAGCAAAGCAAAAAATAAAAATAAAAAAAATTGAAAATTGAAAATTGAAAAATGCAAAACCCTAATCCTAGTTGGCAAAGGTGAAGGGGACTGACATCTTTGAGGACCAGGGCCACCCTCGGTGGTAAGAGAGTCGAAATCGGAGCCGGCGAGTCGGCTGTTACGGTTTCCATCGGTGTCCTGACGGAATCCGCGTCCCTTGGTTTTCTTGGGGCCGGAGAGTGGGGAAGACGCGCCGCCGGAAGTGATTGCGGACTTGAGCTTGGGGTGAGGGGGAGAAGCGTCGGCGTCAGCAGCGCCGTCCTCGTCCATCAAGTCATCGTCCTCAGGCTCGAAATCCAACGCTTCGCCGTCTGCTGCGCTTCCCTGCATTTCTCTCTCTCTCTCTCTCTAACACAGTCGAAACAAACACCGATGTTGTGATATATTATTTCAAGCACCGAGAGTGTGTGTTTGCGAACCCTTTATGTGATTTATCACTTGTTATGCATCGAGGTTTATCTAGGGCAAGCCCTAGTCTATTTATTATATTTTATTAGTTCGTTTATTTAAAAAATTAAAATTTTACTAACTTATATGATAATTTTCTTTTATAGTGATACGAAGGATATCCCCTGCATAACGGAAAACTAATCTTCAGTCTATCACTCTCGAATCCTAGAGATGTGGTTAAGGAACCCAACTTCTTACTATGGCAAAGGAGTTTGATTTTATTTTATTTTACATCACTCAAATTTATTTTATCTATCATTAAATACTCAACCGTCAACTATAACTTAAAAAATGAGACATTATTTATATTTATTTTATGAGAAAATGTGTATCATTTTAAATGATGTAAAGTTGTGTCATTCCTTTTGAAAATTGATCCTAATTACTTCTTTGAGGCGAATCAGAATCCCCGGTATCCTTACGAGTTCAACTCTTTGAGCCGTCTAGGGGACTAATCCAGAGTTCAGGTGCGAGTCCAAGGATTACGGTACTTATGCCCCTCCCCGTGCTACCAACTAAGCCACCACATTTGGATAAAGTTGTGTCTTCCTAAATGAGAGAAAGAGATAGATAAAAGAAGAGAGTATGGACAAAAAAATATAAAGGTCTCACCTCTTTGTGAGAATAAAATGACATAAATTATATTATTTAAAAGGAAAAATACTTTTTCTTATTTTAAATTAAAAAGAGAATAACAATAAAATGCGAATAATAATTTTTTTTAAATTAAATTGATATTATTTCAACTATAATAGAACTATTTATAAAAAACCATAAGAAAAAAGCGGTTACAAAATATAATTATCTTAATTTTTAGAAAAGAAAATTGAGTAACAACTAAATATATTTTATATTTACCAAAAAAAAAAAGAAATTATTAACTATCTCGTTAGCCCAATTCTTGAAAATAAAATTTTAAAAAAATGTAATATAGAACAGTCCCTACCTCTGTCTTAGTGCGTCGTTATCTTGGTCTTTATATTCGAAAAGAAAAAAGAAAAAGAAAAAGAAAAAAGACAGTAATATATAGGCAATTAATATGTGAATTGAAATATTAATTTTATCTTGGATATGTATATCATATCTATTATCAGACTCGAGGTTGGTCTCAACAATTAGCATTTTCGGGTATATTGCTCTTATCTTTGATATGAATACCCTTTCTTCCTCTGCATCCACGCTCCATGGGCTTAATTTCTTCACTGGCGGGTCGGTTCCTCTTCCCGGGTCAGCGTTGGCTTTGCCATCTCTGAAATCTTCAGCTTTCTCCGCAAAGCTTCCTCGTGTTGGGGTCACCAAGGCTTCCGTTGCGGTTGAGCAACACACTCAACAGACTAAGGTTGCTCTTATCAGAATTGGTACCAGAGGAAGGTATTCTTTTTCCCTATTTCTGCTCCTGGATCTTCTCATTACGCCTCTGTCTCTGATGCCTCACCCTTATCTTATTTTATTGTTTTACAATTTTTTGCCATTTTTTGACCATTTATTTCAAAGGGGATTCGCCATATTGCTGAGTTATAGGTTTTCACTATGTTGTTCATAAGGGTTACTATATAAATGTGTTAACATTGTTTTCTCTTGGTCATTTACAAATGGTTTCTCCTCATATTAGGATAGATCATACAAGTACACCTTCTCTGGTATCGTTTTTGACTTTATTACTTTGTTTTAAAATTCTGTAATTTGGGATCAAAATCCGTTCGTTTGATGATTGTAGTATTGTAATACCATGTCATTCATTGGTGAAAACAACTATGCAATTTTTTTAGTCATCTTGGTAAGGTAGACTTAAGTTGACTTCATACCCATTTAAGCTTTAGAGATATTTAGGCTAGAAGTAATTATTTCTTCTGCTATGAAATGTTGTATTTATTTCTGTTGAGATATATAGTCCCACATTGGTTGTAAAATTTAATTTCCGACAATGGAGCTAGCTTTTGGGGTGGTGTATAACAAGGTTCTTTACTTGGTATCAGAGCCTTGCCGTTCCCACTTTCTCTTGTGGACTCTCTTAGCACAGGTAGGTTGGGCCTGTTGCATCATCCACTCTTTAAGCCCAATGGGCTTTCGTGTGAGGGGGCGTGTTGAGATATATAGTCACACATTGGTTGTATGTGCAACTAATGTGGCCTTTATAAGGCCTTGGACACTCCCACCCGTTGAGCTAGCTTTTGGGGTGGTGTATCCCAAAGTTTTTTACAATTTCTTACCCAAGTATAATAACTGGCTTGATTATTATCCATACTTCCATTTTTGAGTTAACAGATATTCTCGGATTCCTACTTCCATTTTGGGTTATTTATGTATGTTTTTGATGTGTAGAGCAGTCCACTAGCTCTAGCTCAGGCATATGAGACTAGAGACAAACTCATGGCATCGCACTCGGAGCTAGCTGAAGAGGGGGCTATTCAGATTGTAATAATAAAAACAACAGGAGACAAAATACTCACACAACCACTTGCTGATATAGGTGGGAAGGGCTTGTTCACCAAAGAAATAGATGAGGCGCTTTTAAACAGTGAAATTGACATTGCTGTCCATTCAATGAAGGATGTTCCTACTTATTTACCTGATAAAACAATCCTACCATGCAACCTTCAGCGGGAGGATGTCAGAGATGCATTTTTATCCTTGAATGCAACTTCTCTAGCTGATCTTCCCTCTGGGAGTGTGGTTGGTACTGCTTCACTAAGACGAAAGTCACAGATACTCCACAGATATCCAACTCTAAATGTAAGCTGGGATTCTTTCTCACTCATTATCATCTAACAACCTGAATCCACAAAATTATTGTTTCCTATACATGTTTTAATTAAATTAGCTTTAGCTGATGACTTAAATGGATGCCCTCTGTAGAGAATTTCAAATTTTCTTTGCTGATTGCAGGATGTTATTAAAGCTGTTATCATATGCTTAAACCTAATAAATATATTAGATTTTTAAAATGCTTCTAAAAGCATGTAATGGGGACTGATATTGCTTACTATCATAATATATTTTCTTATAGTTGACGTCAATTGTGATCAAAGCATTTAATGCAGTCATTTGTGGATGCTTGCATTAAGCAGATAATAGTTAGTATGCTGGTGTTGTGACCTTATTGACATGGATTAACGATTATGGTTGTGACTGTGATGTAATAGACAATGTCATCCTTGTGAGTCTTACTCTAGGATTATGGGTATGGCATGCGTCTTCTTAAAAGTGCAGTCTTCAGAGAAAGTTATAGTCTCTTGCAATTTCCAATGGACTTTCTTGAAGCATTTCCGTTTTCTGTCCATGTTGTTTAACTGTTCTCGTGCTGCTTCATTCGTGAAATTATGGTTTTCTGGACTGCTGATAAATTGTTCTTGATTTTTATTTCTCAGGTACAGGAAAATTTCCGTGGCAATGTCCAGTCAAGGTTGAGAAAACTCAATGAGGGGGTTGTCCAAGCTACACTATTGGCATTAGCTGGACTCAAACGCTTAAATATGACAGAAAATGTGACTTCAACCCTATCAATTGAAGATATGCTTCCAGCTGTTGCCCAAGGTGCTATTGGAATAGCCTGTAGAAGTAATGATGATAAAATGGTGAGTGTTCAAATATTGTGGGAATTGCTTTTTTTTTATTTCTTTTTTTTTTATTTTGGGAAGAGGGGGGTGGTTATGGGGATGCTAATCATGTCATGTAAAATCATATATATATGTGGTTACATGTGTGTCATTAAATACCTAACTGAAATAAATTCATACTCAAACCATTTTTTACATTCAGGATCTGAAGTATTTCGACTTAATGAGAGAATATTACATTACTTCTTTTGTTCTTTACTCATTTTAGATTTTCCATATTTGCAACTTTTTTTTGTTTGACTGGTTTTGCAGGCTGAATACATTGCTTCACTGAATCATGAAGAAACAAGACTAGCAGTTGTCTGTGAAAGGACCTTCCTTCAGATTTTGGACGGGTCTTGCCGCACTCCTATTGCAGGGTATGCTTCCAGAAATGAAGACGGTAATTGCTTGTTTAGAGGATTAGTTGCTTCCCCTGATGGAACTCGCGGTATGAAAAATCTTGTTATGTAATTTGAGTTTTATTTACTTTTTAATCCTTCACAAGTAACTATTCTTTAAGCTTCTCTGCAATTCCCTTTGTGCAGTGCTAGAGACATCCAGGGTTGGTCCATATGCTGTTGAAGATATGATTGAGATGGGTAAGGATGCTGGCAAGGAGCTTCTTTCTCGGGCTGGACCTGACTTTTTCAGTAGTTAGCAACTGAGTAAGGAGTTTTCATGGTCAGTTTTTAGGTAATTGCATTTCAAGTTAATTCATTCTTTGACCTGTTGTAACTTTAAAGTAGATTAAACGTTCAATTGAGTTTGGGTAAGTAAACCTCTCATCAGGGGTCAAATTGTTGTATCTTGAGGAGATTGGAATGCCAATTTTTTGTGGTAACGTGCATAATTCCCACGATTGTGAAGTCCCACAGTTCATGCTAAACACACACTTGGGTGTTTCTCAATTTTTCTTATATATATTTTTCTTAGTAGATGATTTTTTCTTATTATTATTGCACAAGTAATATTTGCACCCCTTTTGGAAGTGAATAATACAAAGCATAAATGTTTACTAGAAAAGAGAATTCTTACCGGTGTCAAATTTGAAGTTAAAACCTATGTGAGACCCATATATTAAAAAAGATGTAATGGCCCTGATTTGTAAGCATGTGATAATAGAATGGTTTGTTTGATTTAACGGCTCTCAGATGAGGTTACATGAGAATTATTAAACCCATAATACAAAGCATAAATGTTTACATCCTTAGAATGAAATTTTCTTTTGCCGTGAGCCATGATTCGGGCTAAAATAGAGATCAATAACCCAACGGTGATTGAGATGGCCCAATTGTTATTAGGCTGGCCCGATATCCAGCTCGAACCGTGAGCCCATCCTTTCTCTTATTATCAAGAGAATAAAAATGAGATGCCCTACAAGAATAATAAATATAAAAAATTTCAAATCAAATTAATCTTGATTCAACAATAATAAAACTGATTATAAGAAGTTATAAGAAATAAAATATTATAAATAGAATCTCCTTTATTTTTAGAAAATAAAATTGAGTAACAACTAAACATATTTTATTAAGTCTCGCCTATTCTTGAAAATAAAAGTTAAAAAAAACTGTAATACAAAACAGCACTTACCCTGTCTTAGTGCCTCGTTATTTTTTGGTCTTTATCTTCGAAAATAAAAATAAAAAAAGACAGTAATATATAGGCAACTAATATGTGTATTGAAATTGTATGAGCTATATATATATATATAAAAAATTGTATGAGCTTTTTCGTGGATATATACATCATGCCTGCATATTGTAGAAGCTCTAAAAAAAGTAACAGAAAAAGAAAATCAAGAGAAATAAAATAAAGAATCTTTTTAAGGGAAATACTATTCTTATTTTGGGTTCGTTTTTTCTCCGGTAAGGCAGATAATTTATCTGTATTGAGTTCAAAACAATATCATTTTGGGACAGAAATCATGGTATTCTTGTAATTAGGATTTTTCGAAGTGATGATTCATCTTAAACAATGCAGTAATATTCTCCATCTTTCATTAAAAATGTAATTTGTAATTAAAAAATGTTTAGAAAGCTTGTGTTTGATGTTTGTCATTTTAAATGATATAAGTTATGTCATTTTATGAGAGAGATAGACATGAATGAAAATCATCGGGAGAAAGCGGGTGAGTTTTTTTAATTTAAATTTTAAATAAAAAAATATTACTTTGTGTCTATCTCTCTCTTAAAATGACATAATTCTATATCATTTAAAATGACAAACATTCTTCCCTTATAAGCTTATAAAAATGAGTTCATTTTTTCTAAACCAAATATTATGATTTAACTTTTAATTTTCAAAAAAAAATACATAAAATACCTATTATATTAATTATGGGCATTGTTTTTCTTCTGCGGATGAAGATAATAGATTTTTCCTACAGATAGAAATAAGTTGGATCCCATCAGCTTTTAAAAAAAAAAAATTGGGCACGTTTTACGAACTCTCAGTCAGGAGATGGTTAAATTACTATAATATGAGAATCAATTTTGCCATTAATTATTCTATAAAATAATTTTAAAAATAAAAAATCATAACACAATAAAACAGGTTAAAAACCTCACGGTTCCATGATTATGCGCACAACAATACAATTGAATGCAAATTCTACTAGTGAGCTAGCACATCAATCAAAACACTAATAAAATAATCAAGTGATCGAGGCCTATATGATTATTTGGTGGTTTCTCACACATGAGAAATTTTTATCTTCCATTTTTGTTCCTCTCATTTTTCTTCTTTTCCCATTTTGTCCCTCCATTCTGAGAGAGGGAGCATCTAAAATCTCATGGGCCACGAGCATTATATTCCTTCTCCCTACATCACGCAATATACCCCAAAATAGATTTTTTTTTATTCTTTTTTAATAGTGGTGACTATTGGGTGGTTTGTTGTTGGTTGAAAAAGATATATTATGATGGAGTACGTTCCTTTGTTCTAAATCAGCAAGAGAAAACATATTTGTTCTCTTACTTCCAACCCAAGTGCGTAAGTGTACGCATCAAGTAATAATGGGTGTATTAATGCTCAGATTATCGTTCCCACGAGGATAATAATGCCTTAAACTATTTTATAAAGAATGAAAATGAAAAGAAAAGTTAGTGATTAACCTGTTTGGTCAAACGTTCCCGACTGTCTTGACAACGTTCCTCAAGAGCAGTAGGTTCAGTCTAAAAGAACTTTGTAGCTTAATTGTTCCACGTATAGTTTAGCACATGGCTATTACTTTAAATAAAATTATTCCAAAATGAGGTTTCATATACCCGAGATTCAGTTCAGAGATAACAAGTGAAAAGGAAAGAAATACACTTATATTAAAATGAAACAAGTACAGTTACAACAAAGTATAAAATGGAGAAGATGGTTGTTGCTCGTGAGGAGTCTCAAGTGAATGGTACGGAAATAGAGAAGAAGTGTTGTCACTTAACTACAGCTACAACTATACAAAAATAAACTACAAACTAAACTAAGTGATCTCTTCTTAAGGAATCAGATGATGTCTTCGTGTTTGGGACGTCCTATTTATAGGTAGAAGAGTGATTGACAATCTTGTAAAATCCTTGGGAGTTGGTTTCTTAACTGCATGAACGGGGCGGTGGCAACAGTGCTTGGAGGCTTGCAACTTGCTTGGATGAGACTCTTATTGTTGAGATTTGGCATTTCTTGCAATCCCTCATGTCTTGCTTTCCTGTTCGGCCAATGAGAACTCTTTATTCCTACTGTACACGTTTCTTCGCGCTTAATTAATGAACCACCTTTGTTTTATGGAAAATTCATTTCAACGTTTCCTACAAAATGATCAGAAACATTAAATGAATAGAGCAGGTGCAATAAATGCTCTCAATCCATTCCTCTTTTCAAAGGATTACGTCATCATCCGTTCCTCCACTGTGTTTGTATCATAAAGATGTAAAATAAATATTTTAATGTTAAAGTTACATATCAAATAAAAGAACAAATGGTCATCAAAACAGATTTAGATGAGAATGAATTTATGTCCCATGAATAATTGTTGAGCATGAAATAGGATATCTCATAAAGCTCTATGCATGAGAACATTAACATTGTGAGGGCACATGCAATTAATGGGATAACAACTTTACGTCTGTGTGTCAGAAACCTAAACAAGATATAGAGAATCAACTAGAAATGAGTCTCCAAGGTGTCCGCAAGATCAAGGTCAACTAAATTTTAGATTCACATTGAAAATGAATGAAGATAAATGTGCTTGATTGATTAATCTCATAAAGGACCACCTTGACATTAGAAAGCAATTTATGTGTTCATTAAATTCATTTAAAATTTTAAATTAATTGGCTTACCTAAAGTTTTAGACCTTTTATATATAGAGGTAAGATTATTGGTCTCTTTAGATGGACATTTTCACCATTTCGCCCCTAATTAATTATTTAATAACTATTTTATCCTTCACTCAGAACTATCTATCAATCTGTCCCTCTTTAGTTGATTAAGCCAAAAATTTAATCGATTAAATGGTCAAAATAGGCAAAAAAAACGTTGACTTAAAGATTTAGTCGATTAAATCTCCCTATTTCTTATGATAAAGAGGAAAATTTAATCGATTAAGTTGAAGATTTAATGGATTAAATCTTCATTTGACAATTTAATCAATTAAGCTGAAGATTTAATCGATTAAATCTTCATTTGACAATTTAATCGATTAAATATTCAATTTAATCGATTAAAGAGAGTTAGATTGGTAGATAGTTTGCAATCAGGGACAAAATGATTATTAAATAATTAATGAGGGGCAAAAGGGTGAAATAGCCATTTAGATGTCTTGTTATAAAATAGGCATTTAAACATGAGTTATTTTTCCTAAAGTTATTTTAGATAATTTTGGCTAATGTTCACCGAAACGACGTTTTTTAGGGGGGAAAATCATAGTGCGTGTATTTGTAATTTTAATTTATTTCAGGAGTATAATATTTTTTATCATTCTAATTTTTTAATTTTTCAATCCCAAAATAATATCGTTTTAGTAAATATTAGACAAAATTATCTAATATAACATTAAATACTTTTTCACTTTAATACTGAGGATATGATATTGTAACAACCAACTAATATTACTACTAATCAATTTCACCGTCAGATCAGATCGATTATGTTGATCCAACGGTTATATTTATTTCCATTTTTATATGATTATGATTTCCCATATTTAATGTGAAAGTATTAAATATGGAAAATCATAACCATTCAGAAGTGAAAATAAATATAAAGTTTTAAATATGAGGAATCAAAATGAAAATAATTATAACTATCGGATCAATAATATAATCGATCCCTCCGTCAAATTGATTGGTTACGATATATTTCCCGTTAATATTGAAACAAAATATTTTTGTTTCATATTATTTTGCAAAATAAAATACACATGAAGAATGATATGGTTCAGGTAAGACTCATTTTGTTGAATTAGCCTGTTGCAATCCCTCTTCACTACTCAGCGAGTAAGCGGAAGTGTAAAACTAAACTCAAACTCACTCTGAGAGCTGAGACTCACTGAGGCAAAGACTTGTCATTCCCGAATGAGGAATAGAAGATTCTAGAATTCTGGTCCAAAGTGAAGGCATTCGAGACTCAACTGTCTCGCACGCACGCATGACAACTCACTCTGCAAGTACATATTTATAGTTCATTCGAGACTCTGTTGCAAAACTTGAAAGGCTTTCAGGTGTAAAGGTTAGAAACTTTTGTTAGCCTTTTTGAAATTGCATATGTAAATTATTGACATTGCTGTTTGATGTTGTTTTTCATGAATTTACATACATAAGTTGACCTGCTTATTCTACTTATTTCACTGTATTTGGTAACATTTAAGCGATTTGTTTTTTGTATCTTGCTTTATCCTAGTTCCTATTATAATATTTTCTCTGCAATGCTGCAAAATCTCTGCTCCTTTGGAATGTTGCAATATCATGGCAAAATTGTGATAGGTCGATATGTACTTGCATCATATTGTTTAATTAACTTTACCTTAGTTGCATCACAAAAATATTGCCGTGGTGTGTGAGGTCGCGGGTTAGAATCAGTCTCTTTGCAAAAAGCAGGGGAAAGACTGCATAGAGTATTCCCTTCTCCAGACACTCACGAAGTGAGTATTTGAACTGTGTCGGCCCCTTTTTTGTGTAACCATTTGGAGTATATCAATTTGGTTTCCACTTATATCATATTTTTTTTTTAATTTTTTTTTAACGACTTCCTCTTCTCTGGATAAGTTTTTTTCTTTTCTTGGCTAGACGCACCATCGCCATCACTTGTTTGTTGGTCTGAATGCTGCTAGTGAAACACATTGACTGTATGAACTAGTTTTATTGCAGAGAGTTACAGGCCTATAGTTCTTTGGTCTAATTGTTGCTTCTTGATTTCTAATCGATGCCTGTATGCTCAGAATTCTTGTGATTGAGCCATACTGCCACCATGTCATACAATGAATATCATTTTATTTTATTTTTTTGTATTGTGTAGTAAGGAGGATGCTATCATATCAGTTTTGGCCTGTTAATTGGATTTTGCTTTCTCCAAGTAAATTAATAGAAATAACTACTAATTGAATCTCACGAGTGCCCTAGTTCTTTTGCAAGATATTTTTTCATCATGTATGATTGGCTTATTTGGGTCTAGCTGGGAAGCTTTAACTAAATGCCTATTTGTTGTGTTAATAGTTCCTCCATGCATATATAGCTAATCCAGTTGTAATGCCTTGTACAGGTGTTTGATCTTCATCGACACAATATTGATCATATAACTATTTAAACTGACAGTGGTCATGTGCTTCGACGTGTTGATGATGTAAAATGCTGACTCATACTTTCCAGTAATGTTATGAATTTGTGCCATAATCTCTTTCTTGTGGTTTTAGTATTTAGTCATTCTTTCAAATTTTCAAAATTGAGCCGCTGTCTTGCACTGGTCAAGTTGTTCCAACTATTATAATGTCACACTTTCTATGTAAAATAGTATTTATAAGTGTAAACCTCATTTGAAACAGATTGGCATTTGGCCTGCTTTTCTGAAAGGCAGGAGAATTTTTCTTTTTTCTTTAGAAAAAGTAATTATATTGGAAAAGAAGAGAAGGAAGGTGCAATGAAAGCAAGATAACTATAGTTCTACTCGCTATTGTTTAATTTTTCCTCCCTACATCACCTAGAAGATTTTGTATACTTGTTCATGCAAATCTTTCATAGAGGGCCGAAAAGTAATTATATTGGAAAAGAAAGAAGAAGGTGCAATGAAAGCAAGATAACTATACTTTTTTGCAGAGAGACTAATTTTTCCTCCCTACACACCAGAAGATTTTGTATACTTGTTCATGCAAATCTTTCATCCAAAATAAATTTTTTCCTTTACTTCCACAAAGAAGAAACACTCCAAATTTATTGCTTGGTGTCTCTTAAAATCCTGGCTTATCTATGTGCTTTTTCTTCCTTGGAGTTGGAATATTCTCTGTATATGTTTTATGAAATAGTTACTCTCGCAGAATCACTAGGCTCTATTATGTCATAATTACATAACTTTCTCTCAATTTGATAGTCCAGTTCTTATATCTTTAAGGCCTAAAATTAAGTTCAATCTAAAATTTATTGTGGATGGAATTGTCCCCTGCAGATTGTTAACAGAATTCAGAAGTTACGAAAGAAAGTTGCTCTTGAACCAACTGATATGGTGGAGGTTTACTTTGAATCATTGGATGAAGATAAGTCAGTCTCTCAAAGAGTTTTACACTCCCAGGTAAGGATGTGCATGGGTTGAACCGAACCGGATTTTTTGAAAAAACCAAACCGAATTGGTTTTTTTTGCGGGATATTGCTGGAAGTGTGTTTTTTTTTATGTAATAGCGGGAGTGGACAATTCTTTGAAAAGAAAAAAATTTAAAAATTTAAAAAATAAAGTTATAAAAATTAATTTGGTTTGGTTTGGTTTGAAAACAAAAAAGGATAAGAAAACTGTCTTCATGAACTAGTTTTTTAAAACCGGTTATTTTATGAGCGGTGCAATTTGAGAAATCAATGTGTGGGGTGTTTTTTGGTTATTTTGCACAATTTATAGGTATATTAATAACTGGATTTGACTTACTAGGTGGTTTTTTTGCGGGATATTGCTTGTGTTTTTTTTTATGTAATAGCACAACGGACAATTCTTAGAACAGAAAAGGATGCATGCACCTGCGAAAATTACCTTCGGTGTATGTTTGACCAAAACAAAAAAGGATAAGAAAACTGTCTTCCTGAAATGAAAGTAGTGATGATCAAGGGTGCAATTTGAGAAATCAATGTGTGGGGTGTTAAATGGCTACTTTCCTCACTAATTTATAGTATATCAACATGCAAACATTCTTGGTAAAATTTTTTCTATAAACAAATTTGTAATCTACTATTTAAATAGATAGAATTTGAGTGGACAATAATATATTAAAACGTTTAAATACTCTCTAACTAAAATGAAATGACAAATTTTTGGTTAAAGAAACTACTTTCCTCCAAAATAGTAAATACAATTTTCTACAACTCAAATAATAATTCTATGCCTGACGGCATGAGTCGCATTATGTGTTTGTGCTATTTGGTATAGTTGAACCGTCTTTCTTGTTGAGGACGACTTGTTGGACTGTCTCTAGTATAAAACATTTAATTTACTGCACTTATATGTGTAATGCTGTTGTTTTGTTTTATCATGTAATATTTGCAGGAATCCTACATCAGGGATGCTATTGGTTCTCAGTTGCTCCCATATTCTTTGATGCCTGCACATGCAGTAAGTTGTTTATATATTTTCCTTGATTTAATTATCCTAAAATTGTCCTCACTTTACCTTCAAGAGGGATAAATTTTGGTAGACCTTTAAGGGATTGCCTTGCTTTACTAGTCGTGGAGCAATGCGTCTTACTTGGGTTAAAGCTACTCCATTTTGAAGTTCTTTGGATTACTGCAGGTTGTTCTTTGGCATCACTTTGGCAAGACCTGCAGTGATGTTTAACTCAAAAGCCATTCTTTCACTGTTTAAAGGTTTGTTTTCTGTGTTGGTTGAGCTCATACACAGCAAAACAAACAAACAAACAGTTCTGTTCCTTGATGCCCTTCTTGTCATTACCTTGGTTGCTGACCTACTGTTCTTTTGTGGCTACAGGTGATATGAAATTCGTACACGATCTGCAAACTTACCTGTTATCAAGAGATCATTCAAATTTGAAGTTCGAGTTTCAAGATGGAAATGGAAAGGTTTGATTAAATCCCTTTTCTTTTCTTTTGGGTAAAAACGTGCACATTGATTTTTCTCCCCTTGTTGCAGAAAATTGTTGACTCTATTGAACAACAACCTGTTGTAGAAGTGGTTCTTGGTGAGCATGTGTTTCTCACTGTGGGGGACTTCTATCTTGCTGGAAAAGCTGACTAATTTGGCTTTCACGAGTTCTTTTGATCTTATACCGAAAAATTGCTATCCGTTTGCAATATTAGTAACAGGAAGCATATACTGTGACCTGCCTGATTGTAACGTCTGGGCATTTCGCGGTCATTATTACTTCTCCGTATAGAGGACCTTAGAGAGAAATACAAGTGCCTTCATTCATGTAACTCGAGATAATATAATATCAGTTTTGCCAGTTTTATTTCCCGTGATTGATTTTTTTTATTTTTTTTACTTTTGTGTGTGATTGTAGTGTTTTTTCAATTCTTGCTTAACATAACATAATCACTTTTCCTATAACTCTTATAAAATTCTTCTTCAATTCTTGCTTCAGTTTTATGGTTGATGTCCCCATCTCATTCTCCAAAAGGCGAATGAGTGATATTATGTTAGGCATCTGATTGTATTGGATTGGGTTGAAATGAATTCATTTCTGCCGTACGAGTAAAGCTTGGTAGAATCAGCTTAAATAAAATTTCAATCATTGTTGGATTAATTTTTTGGTAATTTGCATGATTCAGAGACTCTTCGAAGGATCGTTCTAGAAACTAACCGGGTGGATAATTATCGCATTCTGTGCCTCTTGTTTTTACAATTATCATCTTATATTGACAGCTATACAGAATAACAAATAATGTTTATTAAACTGAAGGAATCGCAGAGTATTGTTCCTAAAGACCTGATGTAAGTAAGACACCCAGTTGCGTTTTCCACCTGACACAGCACTTCTTATTATGGGCAGATAGATTCATCAGAAGTAATTTATATTCAACAACTATAGCGCCCTCATCCGATCAGCAAAAAAGTTAATGATGAAGAACAAGAAAAAATATGGAACTTTTAAGGGCCGAAAAAAATTACACGAACAGAATAATATTTTCAGAACGAAGTACTTTTTATCACGGAGAAATTAATGATACTCCTTAATTGTCCATTGAATTTTTACAACGTCCTGTCCATTACAACAAAACGGAAACTGAAAAAAGGAAGTACAGAGTGACAATTTTGTCAACAATTTTAGTGTTAATAAGCCAACTGACAACAGCTAATTTAATCATTTAATTTCCATTATTGGAAGTTGCTCTTTTTTTTCCTCTTGTTCTTGGGCTTGACAGCATCCTTCAGAGTCTTACCTTCATTGTTCTGCCCAGCACTTAGAGCTGTATCAATTGGTGAAGAATCTGTCTTAATTTCCTGTGGTGGGTCCTTCGGCTTAGTCTCACATGTTGAATCCTTTTGTTTACTAGGAGCTGAGGATCCTGCTTATTTTACAACAATTCTAATGAGTGAGATTACATAGTTGTATCTTCTCATTACATCGCATACATGTGCATAAAGTGTACATAGACCAACTTATCATTCAAAAAGGATAATGAAATCTAAAAAGAGAGTCTAAACTCTAAAGGCAACAAAAGAAATGGTGCATACGCACACAAAACCCTCAAACCCCTCACAAAACAATAAATGGGTGGCTGATAAATTTTGGCTGGGTGTAAAGCAGTGGACGATCCACTTCTCGGCCACTCATTTATTATTATGAGGGGTTTGGGAGGGTTTTGTCTCTGTATGTACAATTTCTGAATCAACAATGCCCCCAATCTCTCAGAATATCTGTTAGTGAAAGTCACTTAAAAAGAATGTGTGGCAAATAATACTAAAACATCCAATTGGTCAATTTTATCCCACCACGAAGGAGAAGCCAAAGTACTATGATCATTTCAGTGTTCAAGCTTACGGAACTATCCCTAAGTGCAAGCAAGTAGAGCCACTAGTCCAATCAATAGCCAAATAACAGCCAAGATCATAATAGAAGATAAAAGAGAAGTTATTACCACGTGATGCTAGAGAAGCTTTCAGAAGATCTGAGTTGACACACTCTGAGTAGGGATCCCTGTGGAAGCGAAGAAACAATAGTGGCAAGATATAAAATGTATTTTCATTACATTTAAAAGAACAGGTATACTTGGTTTCTTCTTAATATAGACAAAACTCAGAATGGAAGGACCTCAATTAATGAGTCCATAGTAGTAATTACGAATTTCATTTTATTTTCTATCAGTCTATTACGTTAGTTTCTTTAATGCACTTATGTCCATTCTTTGAGAAACTAAAAAGATTCTTTTCAATCAAGTTTGAATTTGTTCTTTTGGAATCTGGATTCCTCTACTGCAAATTTATTTGCTTATTTTTCTTTTTTGATTTCTTTTTTATTTTCTTCCAACATTCAATAAGTCTCACATGTTTGACCTAGTAGAATCTGACCCATTTTTTCATTGAGTGAAAGGTACAAAATAAATTATCCATCCATTGACTACTATAGTCTTCAGTCTCATAAAAGTTTATTTTTTATATGATTTTATTGTAAATATTAGGTCTTTTATTATTTAGGTTTATTTGTTGTATTGGGCCAAGCCCATTAGGTCAGATTAGGTTAAGAATTAGGGTTATCATTCTCTATATATATAGAGAACTCTTTGTACAGATTAAAACACAATTCAATAATATATTCAAATACCTTTTTCAAGTTGGTATTGTCTTTAGAACAAGAACCTTTTATTCTTTTCGTCTCTCGTTGCCATCAGCCGCCACCGGAATTTTTCCGGGGACCTATTGGACCAAGAAGATCTCTGTTATATTGAATCTCTGTTACTATTCATCGTCTCTATTACTGTTCATCGTCTCTGTTACTGTTCATCGCAAGACAGCATCTGTTCATCGTGTTTGGACCCTTTCCCGGTGGCTTTTCAACTCCGACCTGACCCAGAAAGAACCGCGCTCACCAGACGACGTTGCTACAGAAATTTCAGACCGGACGGCCACCGCAAGCGCCCACACGCGCCTCCTCTTCAAGCGCAAGTGAAGCCCACGCGCAACCACTCTCACCAGCGTGTGAGACCATTTTCCAGATCGGACCACCGCGATCTTGATCGTCCCTTTATCCTCTTTCTGGATCTGTGTTCTTATCTTTGATCGGACGTCGTTTGGTATTTTTTCCGAATTTTTTGGCTTTTTGGAGCTTGTTTTTAACTATTTTTGTGCGGTATGGCCTCTTCACAAAGGAGCTCTTTTACAAAGTTTTCTGATGGTGCATCTTCTAGACCTAATAGAGATGATCGATGGTGTTCTTATTGTAAAAGAGCAGGTCATATTAAGGATCTATGCTTTCGCCTTCATGGAAAGCAAACTGTCTTAGAAAAGATGGCAAGGATGCATGGTCAAGCGCATTTTACTTCTTCTGAAATAACTCCTGCACCTAATAAGGCCCAACCTGCATTTCGTCCAGATGAGTTGGAACGGCTCCAAACCATTCTTGATTCTCTAAGTAACCCATCTGATACTAGTGGTTTGACTATGACTGGTATGAGCTCCAAAACTTATTCTTTCCTTTCTTCATGTAATGATTTTAAACATTCTTGGGTTGTTGATTCTGGTGCTACTGATCATATGGTTTGTTGTGCTGACTCCTTTACTGCTTATCATCCTACCATTGGAATTCATACAATAGCCGTAGCTGATGGCTCACATACATCAGTTGCGGGTTCTGGTGACATAAACCTACAGCAGTCCTTACATCTTAAAGATGTTCTTCATGTTCCTAAACTCTCCACGAATCTTCTTTCTATTCATAAAATCACAAAAGATTTGAATTGTACTGTAACCTTCTTCCCTACCCATTGTGTTTTTCAGGATCTTGCCACGGGGAAGACATTGGTAGTGCTTTGACTATGAGTTGGAACGGCTCCGAACCATTCTTGATTCTCTGAGTAAGCCATCTGATACTAATGCTTTGACTATGACTGGTATGAGCTCCAAAACTTATTCTTTCCTTTCTTCATGTAATGATTTTAAATGTTCTTGGGTTGTTGATTCTGGTGCTACTGATCATATGACTTGTTGTGCTGACTCCTTTACTTCTTATCATCCTACCATTGGAATTTATATAATAGCTGTAGCTGATGGCTCACATACATCAGTTGCGGGTTCTGGTGACATAAACCTACAACAATCCTTACATCTTAAAGATGTTCTTCATGTTCCTAAACTCTCCACGAATCTTCTTTCTATTCATAAAATCACAAAAGATTTGAATTGTACTGTAACCTTATTCCCTACCCATTGTGTTTTTCAGGATCTTGCCACGGGAAAGACGATTGGTAGTGCTAAAGAGCAAGGTGGGATGTACTATCTAGTGTCTCAACCTCCTGCAAATAAAGTAACCGATCACATCTTGATGTCTCATGGTCAATCAACTGTTGATTCTTTGATTTGGCTTCATCATAAGCGCTTGGGAAATCCTCCATTTAGTTTACTCAAGTCTTTATTCCCGTCATTGTTTTTGTCTAAGCCTGTTGAGTCTTTTCATTGTGATGTTTGTGAGTTTGCTAAGCATCACTCGTGTATTTTTTTCCTTCTAGTAATACTAAGAGTGTTGAACCTTTTGATCTTATTCACTCTCATGTTTAGGGTCCTTCTAAAGTCCCTCATTCTTCTGGAAATAGGTGGTTTGTTTCTTTTATTGATGATTGCACTCGTATAACTTGGGTTTACTTAATGCATGAAAAGTCTGAGGTACCACATCTGTTCTTTCAATTTTATAAAATGGTTGAGACCCAATTTGGTAAAAAAATCAAGAGACAGATAATGGTACCGAATATGTTAATTACAGTTTTTCCCAATTTATACGAGATCAAGGTATGATTCATGAACTTACTTGTGTTGACACACCTCAACAGAATGGGGTTGCTGAAAGAAGAAATTGTCACCTTCTTGAAGTGGCTCGTGCATTAATGTTTCAGACACATGTACCCAAATACTATTGGGGAGATGCTATTCTTACTGCAGCATTTTTGATCAACTGTTTACCCACTTGGGTACTTGACCATGTAAGTCCTATTCACTCTATGACTTCTTTTTTCCCTTATATTCCAACTATGAGTCTTCCTCCACGAGTGTTTGGGTGTGTTGCTTTTGTTTATGTTCATAAACATCATCGTAGTAAGTTGGACCCTAGGGCTATTAAATGTGTCTTTCTTGGTTATGTTCATGATAAGAAGGGTTACAAGTGCTATCACTCTGGTAGTAGGAAATATTTTGTTTCTATGGATGTTACATTTCAGGAATCTGAGTCCTTTTTCCAAAGTCCTCATCTTCAGGGGGAGAATACTTCACCAGAAAACTCATCACCTCCTTTCTTTGAGTATGAATCTTTAGTGTCTACTCCTTTACCTGTGTCAGTGTCTTCTCTTGTTCCTGTTCCTCCTGTGTCTGATCCTCCTACGAGTGATCCTCCTGTGACGGATACATCAAGTACATCAGAAATACGGAAGATTATGACACCTGAGTTGGTATATCAAAGAAGGAAACAACCCACATTGCCTCCGCAGCAACCTCAATCGTCTGAACCACTGGTAAGTCCTGACTCTCATATTTCTGATCATGATGTTAATACTTCTGATGAGTTACCCATTAACGTTGATTCTGATGATTTACCCATTGCTCTTAGAAAAGGAAAAAGATCTTGTCACAAGAAAACTAGTCCCTCTTGTACTCAATACCCTATCCCTCACTTTGTTTCCTCTGCTAATCTTCCTGTGCAGCACAAAAGTTTTGTTTCAGCACTAGGTGATATGCGATCAGCATATAGGAAATTACAAGGCAAAAAGAGGAAGAAAATGACTCAATCAATGCAAGAAAGGCAGAGAAAAAGAGTAAAAACATCCAAAGTCTGAATATCAAGGAAGATAAACAAAAGAAGGCAAAAACATATCAAAAGAGACCTAGGTTCCCGCGCTTCCTCTGCTAATCTTCCTGTGCAGCACAAAAGTTTTGTTTCAGCACTAGATGATATGCGATCAGCATATAGGAAATTACAAGGCAAAAAGAGGAAGAAAATGACTCAATCAATGCAAGAAAGGCAGAGAAAAAGAGTAAAAACATCCAAAATCTGAATATCAAGGAAGATAAACAAAAGAAGGCAAAAACATATCAAAAGAGACCTAGGTTCCCACGCTCACAGCGCGGGAATGGCGCTCTGAGCGTGGGAGGAGAAAATTTGGCAGAAGGTCCCGCGCTGAGAGCGCGAGATCCGCGCCATCAGCGCGGGTGGGCAGAATTTGGCAGAAACTCCCACGCTCTGAGCGCGGGAGTGGCGCTCTGAGCGTGGGAGGCGCGAAAATATGAAGATTCAAATGTTGCAAATTAGGTCAAAGTCTCTTATAAAAAGAGACTCAACCTTTGAAGAAGAGAGATCTGGGAGAGACCACAAAACCTAGAGGAGCAGATCCAGCTGAAGGAGGAAGGCGTTCTTCGTGTTCGTTGTTCCGTTCTTGTACTTTTCTTCTATTTTATTTTCAGTTCATGTTGAAATCAGATCAGCGATCATGATATTGATTGGCTAGATCTATTTCTGTAGTCAGGGGCATGATCCCTTTGTGAACAATTGTTACAAGGATTGAATCATTATATGTATTGATTTTAATATATTTCATCTTTAAGCGTATTGATATTATTTCTGTTAGATCTGATCAACCTAATAGGGAATGATATTCTGGGGATCAGGATTCGCAATAGGGATATTGGAATACTGATCCTGAAAGGAGATAAAGATGACTCTCCATGCATGTTCTAGGGATAGACTTGTATGGATTGCAGTCGTGGGATTTATCTACATAATGCTTATTTTCAGGCGGGATTTCTAAGGGATTAGGGTTCCAACTGAAGTAAAGGGTTAGATCACCAAGGGATTGGGACCTAACTAATTATTTCTAAAAAGATGATAATTTGTCTGAGTTGTTAATTTCGATAGGTATTATGAATCAATCCGAAGTAAAATTGGGAACAATTGGTGAATGTACCCTGGCTACAGTCTTCTTCATCACTTCTTCTACAAAAATATTTCTTCATTTATTTTAAGTCTTTTTCAGAAAAACCTAAAAACAAGTCTTTACATTTTGAGTTACCATAGTGTGGAAACACCAATCGATTCATCTAACTTAAGAGGACTGGTTATAGTAGTAATTGTATATCAATCCCTGTGGAGACGATCTTACTTATCACTTTATTACTTGGAACGATCGGTGCACTTGCCGAGATCGCAACACTAGACTCTATTGCAATCCCAAAATCAGTACATGAAGCCTTGAAAGATGGGAATTGGGCTCAAGCCATGCAAGAGGAGATGAATGCGTTGGAGAAAAAAATAAAACATGGGAGGTGATTGATAGACCTAACGAAAAGAAAGCAGTAGGGTGCAGATGGGTTTATGCCCTGAAATATAATTTTGATGGAACTCTTGAAAGATACAAGGCTCGATTAGTGGCCAAAGGTTACGCTCAAACCTATGGCATTGATTATGAAGAAACCTTTGCTCCAGTTGCAAAGATGAATACGGTGAGAGTCTTGTTATCCCTTGTTGCCCATTACAATTGGGATATAAATCAATTTGATGTGAAAAATGCTTTCCTCAATGGTGAGTTAGAAGAAGAAGTCTACATGGAAATCCCGCCTGGTTTTGATTCTGTGAAGGTAGAAAATAAAGTTTGTAGATTAAAAAAGGCCTTGTATGGATTGAAGCAGTCACCTCGTGCCTGGTTTGGAAGGTTTACTAAGGTTATGATGACCTTAGGATACAGACAGAGTCAAGGAGATCACACTCTTTTCTTCAAGCACTCCCATAATGTGAAGCTTACTATGCTCCTTGTATATGTTGATGATATTATTATCACAGGTGATGATTTTGTGGAGAAACAGATTCTGCAAACACGGCTTGCCTCTGAGTTTGAAATCAAAGACCTTGGGAAACTGAGATATTTCCTAGGGATAGAAGTAGCTCATTCAAGGAAAGGAATTTTTATTAGTAAGAGGAAATATGTTCTTGATCTTCTCAAAGAAGCAGGGAAGTTCGGGTGTAAACCCTCTAATACTCCTATTGAGCAGAATCACAAGATAAGCTACGAAGAGGAGAGTCCTCCAGTTGATAAAGGACAATATCAATGGCTAGTTGGGAAATTGATATATCTGGCTCATACTAGACCAGACCTAGCTTATGCTGTTAGTGTTGTCAGTCAGTTTATGCACGATCCAAAGGAGAGACACATGCGGGCAGTAGAGAGAATTCTTCAGTATCTTAAAGCTACTCCTGGTAAAGGATTGTTTTTCCGACGTGATGGCAATCTCTCTTTAGAAGTTTACACTGATGCTGATTATGCTGGATCTGTGACTGACCGTCGTTCTACCACTGGTTATTGCATGTTTCTTTGCGGTAACTTGGTGACATGGAGAAGTAAGAAACAAGATGTGGTCGCCAGATCAAGTGCAGAAGCTGAATTTCGAGCTATGGCTCAAGGCATTTGTGAGTTACTGTGGCTGAAAATTGTACTTGATGATCTCAAAATAAAATGTGAGAGACCTATGAAGCTGCTATGTGATAATAAGTCCGCTATTTGTATAGCTCACAATCCAGTTCAACATGATCGGACTAAACATATTGAGGTCGACCGTCATTTCATCAAAGAAAAACTTGATAGTGGGCTGATTACCACTCCATACATTCCCACTGGGCGTCAATTGGCTGATCTATTAACAAAGGGACTTCCTTCAGAAAGATTTGAAGAACTTACTAGCAAGCTAGGAATGATAAATATCTATTCCTCAGCTTGAGGGGGAGTATTGTAAATATTAGGTCTTTTATTATTTAGGTTTATTTGTTGTATTGGGCCAAGCCCATTACGTCAGATTAGGTTAAGAATTAGGGTTATCATTTTCTATATATAGAGAACTCTTTGTACAGATTAAAACACAATTCAATAATATATTCAAATACCTTTTTCAAGTGATTTATATAAATCGTCTGTAACAATTTGTTTATACCATGGACATATGAGAGTACTGATTTGTATACAAGTTAATGACAAATTCTCTATGCATACAGTAGGTCTTTAGCAGTAGCAAATGGACTGGACTAGAAACAACTAGACTATCAATAAATTTAAAATAAAACCAATCCAAAGGAAGCTATTAGTTCTTGGATTAGCTGATATACCAACTTGAGGGACCACCAACGAAATTCTTTGAGACTCCATCCCTCTTGTTACTTTGCACTTGTCCTGATGATGTGGCATCACATTCCATAAAATTGGCCTCATCTTTCAGTTTCAATTTGTCTAAATTACTACCATCTTTATCGCCATCTAATTGATTTTTTTCCCCCCCTAACCTGGCAGGGGTACCACCTACATCCACGGCAACAGACGTAGAATGACGTTTAATCTTCCGTAGTTCCCTTTCCTCTTCATGCATTGTAACCTACATCAATTCGGAAAACAAAACAATAAATTGGTGAAGGATATGCATTCAATATGTCATTTGGCAATTGAAACAAATGTGCTAAGGATGATAGTTTTCATAATGGGATCTAGACAAAATTTCACTTGTAGGATATTATTATTAGATCACACAGTTCACTGCAGTGCAAAGCTAGTAGAGGTCAAGTCATGCCATAATCCTTCCTAATTCCTGTTATTACAACTAAACCAACCTGCCGCACTTTTAAATAGTATCAAAGATCTGACATGAAAATTAATTAAGAAGACTCGTTTAATTATTTTGCAACTAACACAAAATGGGTCATAGTATTAACTAAATGTGTTGAGAATGAGAAGCATTAAAAGAAAGCAACTGAGGTCCTAAAAGGCTAAGCATGAAAAGAGAGAACTCACTGCTTTGTTTATCTTTTCTGTAATATCACCAGCTTTAACATGAGCAAGTTCCAAGCAGTTCATGATAACACGGTGGGAGATTCCTTCTCCCCCAGCCTTTTGAATGGCACAAACATCACCAATTTCATTAAGTGTAGCAGTCATGCGTCCGGTCATTACAGCCTCTTCTTGGTAAGTTGGATCTATGACCTAGAGTGAGAGAGCACCATATAAAATCAGAGAGGAGTGAACCAACCAAGCTCAAGAAAATCATGCATTTTTAAGAGAGAGAATTTTAAAAATCCGTACCATAAGATCTTCATTACCCAAAAATCCATAGGTGACAGCAATAGGAAGATGATGTATAATCAAAGGGACTGGGTCACGCACCTGCGATGCAATTCGTGTTTGGTAAAACAAACAATTCATGTTGTTAAATTGAAGAAAGTAACCAACCAACCAACCTCAGGAGGATGCAATACAACTTGCTGACCATCTTCTCCACCCAATGAGCATTCAGGCCTCCGGAATGTTTTTAGAGCAGCCAATGCAGCTATATTCGCAGCATCAATAAGATTTCTAATTCAATTCATAACACAATTAATCATAATAATTATTAGATAATTAGGTAATTAGAAAGCACAAGCACATGCACAAGCAGAAGTGAATAGGGTGACTCACCCGCAATTGTCAAGTATATGAATATCAATGCGAATGGCCCAAACGAACTTGGCAGGAAGAACACAGAGCGATTCAGTGTCAACGGCTCTGCTTTCACGCAAACCACGGTCAATAACGCGACCTAATTCGACGGCGTATTCAGAGGGACGGCCAGGCTCAAAGGAAGGATCAGCCATGGGAGAGAACTCAGTGAAGATAGAAAGTGAACCTTCATTGGGTCTGTCTCTGTAAGGCTGAACGAGTTCACCTGTGATGAAACTCATGACGTGGGTCCCACCTAGTTGGACCTCAGAAGAGCCATCATTGTTCCCAAACTTGATGGTGAGGTTGCGATACTCCAAGGGTCCACGACCGTCAACTCGAACCTTAGAAAGCAGAGCGGTCTCTATGAAACGCTTTTCATTAAGCGTCAATCTCCAGCTATTAGCTAACCTCTGCTCCATACCACTCACTCGCTATTGCTATTGCTATACCTATCAATATTAATAACTATCAACAAATTAAAATATAAAAGTGCATAACTTTAAGGTACAATTTAAATTTAAATACAAAAGATAAAAAAAAGACCAAGAATATTAATTAGTAACATGGAGGGACAATAAAAAAACTAGAGGTCCTGAAAAAGCGGAGTTCACAACAAAAAATGCAGAACTAATCCATACCTCAGCACCAAGCACACAAGTCAAACTTGTTTCTTGTAAAAAGACAATGTGACCAGATCTAGTGGAGAGTTATAGTATCCATGACCCAAACCACTAGTTAGCTAGTTTAGATTATCCTAATGATGAAGAAATTTGGGTTTTGAATAAACAGAGCCAATGGATTTCTCCCGTGACAATATATATACTATAGAACATATTGGAGTTATGCATGTCAATAAAGGAAATCAGCTTGCAGGTTTTTCATCAAAGCCTTCAGTGGTTGGTTTACTGGTCCATTTCATCAGTAAAATGCTAGAAGCATTTTGGATCTATGAAATTTTCCAGCTCACTTTAAGTCAAGGGTGCAGCAATCCTCACGTCTACGCTCAATAATACAGTGTGCCTTTTCTATTTATATGTCTTTGTTTACATATTTCTCTTCCTATGTCTCTCTCTTTCTCATAGGTGATTTAGGGTTCAGCAGGTCTGAATATTGCCTTTCTTAAGCAAGTCTGAATTCTGCAATAAAATGCAAAATGAGTTTCATTATTTTAAGCCTTGTCAAAACCATTCAACCCAGAACCTACCAATCGGTTTGTTCTATATGTCCAACTACAAATGTGTTAGCTTGATTTGACAGGTGAATAAGTTGGAGCATATTCAAATGAGTTCTCAGTGAACTGAACCAAGCTCAATTTTCATGCCTAATTCCTTTTTAAAATTAAAATTTCACAAAGTAATCTAGTATAATAACTAACTGTCTAATGAGCATGCTCCTCACTTGTTTAATTAAATCAAGAAAATATTTAACCGCATAAGCAAGAATGCATAATATTCAGCTTTAACAAGAAAAGAAAAAGAAAAAACCCATTATTCATAATTACAATAGTTTTGAATGTACCAAACATGTCAACTACTCAGAATTGTGGTTAGTAACCAATTCATCTGAAGCTCAGAATGCCAGATCAACACAAAAAACACTCTAGTTCAACAGCAAGATTACTTAAATGACATTTGCTAAAATAAAATTCAAATGTTAAGACTACCAAGTTTTAAGAACAGTATATATTGGTCCCGATCATATATGTATGTGGTTTTTTGGCCATTGAACATATATGTATTCAAACACTCATTATGGAGGCATTCATATATATGTCCTTTGCATTGGTTTTGAGTAATATATGGTGTCAAAATTTAATTGTCAATATGATTTCCCATAAACTAATCTATTCGAGACAATTAAAAAATAACTTGAAATTCATGATTTTTATTTACCCCAAAAAAGAAGAAGATAAGTTTACATTGTACTCAGTTCTTGGGTGTCATGGCATTGGAAACCATGAGATTACATAAAAATAAATTACCAATGTAGACATGTAGAAGGCTCAAATTCTAATTGTTCAAAATCTAAGATGTTTCTGACAGCATCAACAGAAGGGAATTGCCAGCCAAACTCCCATGATGCAGTTTCTAATTTTTTTTAAGAGAAAGGACAGTGGATTAAAAGTGTGAATTCCATTATCTTCCTCCCAATACATATCACACCACAATATAGCATTTACTTACACTATGAAGTATCAACAACCAAAGAACTAATATCCTGTAAAAAGCAAAACCCAAATACATGTCGAAAAGCACAAAATCAGAACTGAAAAGAGTAAACAACCATGAAAATTCCACCTAATCAGAACTGAAAACATGTAATTATGAACAATGCTATTAGATTCTTTAAACACACGCTATTCTCTGAGCTAGCCTTTTTTGTTTTTAAAACAATATTTTCTGTTATTAGTTGGTCGAGGAGCTATATAATAAATTAAAGAGAAGTAATAATTAAAACTAGGTCAGACCAACAGATAGTGTGTGCAATTTTTGTACACAATAGATAAGAATTAAGATAGCAAGGGGAGAAGAACAACATACCTTGTTTGAGGAAAAGGAATGCAAAATTGGAGATCAACAAGATGGACCCCGCACTCCTAGCTTTCCGACTGAAGTGGAAGGTGGTGGTGGTGATGACACTGATGAGGATGAGAAACAGAAAACGAAAGCTTGGTGAAGAAAGGGAGAAGAAGAAGAAGAAGAAGAAGAAGAAAGGGGGCTACGGTGGGGAAGAAGAACAAGAGGGTAGAAGGGATAAAAATGGGTTTAGGGCTTTAGGTTCAAGTTTTGTGAGGGGTATAAGCGTAAACTGGTGCTTTTCTGGCTCATGCTCACTCTCAATTGCTCATATTTCATGCGCAACCGATAGCAGGGTGTTAACGTCACGAGCTGCCTGATTTTGTTGTCAAAAGCTTAAGTTTATGTTTAAATGCACCAACCTAATCTGTCACATGTTAAGAGTATAATTATTTACATATAATCTCGCTTATTTATAAAAAATAAAAATATGATTTAACTTATTAAAAAGAGAATATACAATCAAATCATTAATACTTTCACAAAAATTCATAATATAGAATAAAATTATTTAAAAATTTTATTTAATCACTAAATAAGGTGAAATGAATTGAAAAGAGAAAAAAATATTTTGAGTAATATAAAAAATATAAAATAAAAATAAAAATTAATATATTAGACGAATCCAAAAGACTTCAAGGTCGGAATTTTGGATTAGAACATGAGAGGTTAAATTTAATTCTAACAACTAAATTTTAAACAGCTCAAACATTCACTAAACAGATCAAAAACAGAGCTTAGTTTATTTACCACACCTAACTTCTGATAGCCATTAAAGGCAAGAAAATAAAACGCGCCTCACTGCACCATTCAAAATACTTTGTGTTTTTTTTTTTTTGATAAACAAATACTTGTTTTTTTTCCCCTTAAATATGCTTTATTCTTTAACTTCAACTATTTTAAAAAAAAAATTATCTTTGTAAAAATAAAAAATCCAAGGAATATTTTTATTATGTTAATGCAATAATAAACTAACTCGAATCTGAAACTCTAATAAAAAATTAAGAGAAAGATTTGTTTATAAATTTATTATACTATGTACTCGTGTAATCTAATGTACTTCCAGAAAATATATAGTGTAATTTGTAAATAAAAAATTTATAAATATAACCCTCTCCAATAAAATAATATTTTCTATTTTATGTGAGAGGTAGAGATGTCTAGACAAATACCAGTGACTTGAGTCTAAGGACTCTCAAAGGTATCAAATCGTTGTTCTATGAAAATAATGGCATAGCCAAAAGTGGTATGTGTGCACAATGACAGCAAAAAAAGAGAGTAAATATCATATTTATAGACTCTATCTATTATTTATAGAATTTGCATATAAATAGTGAAATTTTGGACTCGTAGTAGTTTTTTTGGAGACCCAATGCTTGGGTCATTCTTGTCTTATTAGGATTAATATTATTTAGAGATTATTTCCTTTCTTTCCCTTCTTGAATCCTCTAGAATATGAGCGTATATGATGTGCCATAATAGTATCTTTGTTAAAATAGTATAATTACACAATAAAAAACAACTCAAGGAAATCCAAATTTGTAAATTTTTATTACATGTTAAAATAGGTTTTAAAACAGGTTTTAAAAAATCTTGTTCGAAACACAAACAGAGAAATACGCGGAGTCATACATTTTTGTATAATGTGCTGCCGCATACAATTCTAGTTTAACCCTGCTGGCTGTGATGTCCTTTTAAAATAAAAAAAATAAAAAATTTGGCACACAAAACGAATCTCTATAACATTACACAATCAACTATCCTTCTCTAGTTGTAAACATAAAACCATTTAAAAAATCTTGTTAAACACAAACAGAGTATTTTATTGGTCATACATTTTTGTATAATGTGCTGCCGCATACAATTCTAGTTTATCTCTGCTGGCTGTGATGTCCTTTCCCATCAAACTTGGGCAAAAGAAATACGCATTCTGAGCTTTAATTCGACCTCAAGTTCAACCTTCTAATAGTAAATAATACTAAATATAGAACTCTATCCTTCTCTAGTTGTCCATTCCATTTCCTTTGGTAAATTTAAAAAGGGTTTTGTAGCTACCTTAATTATGCCAAATGTCAAAATTTGACATTGTGTAATTTTTGTCATAGAGATTCATTTTACGTGCAGTAATTTCTTTTCTTTTTTCTTTTTTCTTTAAAAAGTGTGGATCCCATAAAATGTTGTGTGTAGGAAAATTTATTATATCATGTTAAATGACAAATATAAACCCGTTTAAAAACTGTTAAGTATTTTATTGGTTATGCTAACATGATACGGAGTGGTAATAACACTAACAGTGGAGCAATTCTAAAGGTCGAGTAAAACATTAAAAATTGGCAACTCGAAACCTTGGGTTGGTCATTTTGAGTAATAATTACATTTCAATTTTGAGCTGTTTGTTCCGACGGTGCGTAACTAGTTCAAGCAGAAAAAATTAAGAAGATTGTTGAGATATATAATATCATTAATGTAGTTTCACTTGGGTTAAATTGGTTCTTTGTATCAGTGTCTCAGTGTATTGGGTTCGATTCTCACCGCCTCCCACTTTCTATCTAATAGAATTTTTTCTTTGCATAGGTAGGTGGACTTATGTATTGTCCACCCTTCAATCTCAGTGAATTCTCGTGTGTGAGGGGATGTGTTGAAATATATAAACACCTAAAAGCTTAAACTGCTTTTGGGTTGTATTGGTTGTAAGATAATAGAAAATGACAACAACTTTGAGTTGTGAATTACTTTGACTATATAAAGATCATTCTCAGAGAAAATGTACAAAGGAACAAAAGAATTACTTTTCTGTCAATATCTAGCAACAAGTCCACACCAAAGAGTGATTACATAAAAACTGAGTCTCTTTTCCTTTTATCATATATTAGTTAAGCATCAATGGTACATATTTGGGTTCTTGCCATTAGAAACTGAGTTTTCTTTTCCTTTTATCATTTTACATTGGAGTTGGACTCCCTTTCAGTAGACCTGTTAGACAGTAGAATAACTGCCAAAATGGAACACACAAAAATTTCTCTTAAAGGTGAGTTCCGTTTTTCAGATTGCTCTTCTTGACACTACGGAAAACATCTTGCATTAATCGCTCATGCTCTCTAAGCATGTCATCAATGTTGCCACCAGCAGGCATCAATGGTCCAGAGCAGTGGATCCTATTTTTCTTTGGCATATATCCCTGAAATCACAAGTAAAGGGCAAGAAACAAAAAATCAAAAACTCTGTTAATCAGATAACATTCTATTTTATGGAGAAGTTTACACATCACACGGTTGGTTCCATGCTACGTAGCACCGATGTTGACACGGGACACGTGACATAACACGACATTCCAACATATTAATTCTAAAAAATGTTAGATTTCGACATGGTAGGACACATTTTGATATTAAATAATATTTGTAATTTATGTAGTGTATATTATATTTAATATTCAATAATTTAACAAAAAAATAAAACTAAACTTATAATATTCATCAATTTTGCAAAGAAACATAAGATATCCTAAATAATTATATTAAACTCAATAAAATGGTAATTTTAATCCAAGGAATCTAATAGTTGGAACTAAAAACTCAATGCAACGCAACCTTTGAACTTTTTTTGAATTTCTATAACGCGTGTTGGAGTGTCAGATTATCGGAGAGTATCGGGAAATGTAGGAATAATGCGTCATGGTTTTTGAAGTGTCGGTGCTTCATAGGTTCCGTGAATATAGTAAACTAGAAATGACATAATGAAAGAGAAGGTTTTTCTTTACCATCCCAGGTTCTTGGCCAGACATGCCTTGTTCCTTTCTTATAGAAGAGTTAGAGAAATCTACTGCTGCCGGATTCACATGAGAACTTTGTGTCCTTAACTCTGGATTCTTCCCACATGATTCTGGTTTCTTGTGCAATGAGGATGGTCTTGCTGCATTTCCCTGCATCATTGAGATAGAATGTGGACGGCCATTATGTAGAGATACTCCGGTTGGATCACCACCGTAGCGAGGCTCACTCTTCTCCTCTTTCTCATCCTCATGGGATTGATATTCAAGACGGGACATTCTTCTAGAATTTGACTTGCCCTGCAAAATATAAAGTGGCCATGAGAATTGAACAAAATTGTAAATAATAATGAACATGGATATTTTCACAAATATACCAGCACAGATATATCTCCACGATCTTTGTACACTGGTGTTACCAGTACTTTGGTATCTCCTGCTCCCCTTAAAACTGATACCGGCCCACGTCCTTTTACAGCTTCAGTGTTTTTCCTGATATAAATAAATAAAGTTCTATGAATTTAACTGATAGTTCTAAAACGCAGCATTAAGACAATCAAATCTACTTAAACAAGAGAAGGGTCGTTTATATTTTGTACATAAAAGAGAAGGACAATAAGACTGTTAATGGATAAATCAGTATCTTCAATATCTAGGGAAATAAAACTTAGAATACCTCACTGCTTCCTTCTCTCGACGCTTGGCATCAAACTCCTTGCTTGCTGGAAACTTTGGTAAACTTGATGGATCACAAGGTAGGGGGTTTGTAGTGAAGAACTGGCAAATATCCAAGATGAACAGTAATGAGTAGGATATCCAAAACAGTTCTTACAAATAGAACACAATCAGTTTGAAAGACTTCGGCTAAAGAACCAATTCAACCCAAAAGCTTAAGCTATCGGGTGAGGTTATATTAATGATTTTATATATCTCAGCACGCCCACCTACCTGTGTGAACAAATAAATTTTACTTGAAAGAAAGTGGGGGGTGGCGAGGATCAAACCCGGGACACGAGGCTCTGATACCATGTAAAGAACCAATTCAACCCAAAACTTACGCTATTGGGTGAGGTTACATTAATGATTTTATATATCTCAACACTTCATTATAGTGCATATTTTATTTTTTATTTTTTAATGTTGATAACAAGTTGCAACTTCAGGAAAGTTGAGGTCTCTGGATTTGAGCATGAAAATAGAATTAATTGCCATGCAGATGATGCTTTAAAAAAAATGATAAAAGGATGCTCAGAATTACCTCACTCTTAAGTGCTGAAGTTGCAGATCCTCGAGCTTCTGGTTCTATAGCAAGGAGCTCATTAACAAGAGCTAATGCCGAAGAAGAAAAGTTTTTAAATGTTTCGGCCACTTGGCGGTTGTAAGGGTGTTGTGGTTTAAAACTTGTTGCATGAGGAAATTTTGTTCTCTGCCAATATTCTTCAGATGGGGAACCACAAAGCTTAAAAATCTTGTGCACTTGTTCCACCTGCAGAAATTAAATGATTGTCAATACTAAATTACAATTCATGCCTATGCTTAATTAGTAGTAATAATGGAAACTCACGTGTGTAACTAATCTGCCCATTTTTGCAAATACTACAACAGTATAGTTAAACATGCAAATTGTGTTTAAATTTTTTCAATGTAGCAGACTTTGTATTACTAAACATGCAGTGGTATTATGCATTATGAAAAGTTTTAATCAAACTACAATTATTATCTCACGCTCATATTCCTGGTTAAAGATTGTGCAAAACTTCAACAACAATGCTTTAAGGTAGTGAAAATAACATGCACATTGGTACTAAAAGGTGGCATAATATCCAAGAATCATATTGGTTAATGTTGTAAAGAAACATTTCAATCCAAAATCTTAAGGTGTTATGTGAGGGTCTTTTTAATGGTTTTATATTATTCTCTACACACCCCATCACACAAGAGCCCTTTCGACTTGAAGTGTGGATTATACACAGGCCCAATTTTCGTGCTTTTTATTTTAATTCTACTTTAAAGTGGGGGGACGGTGAGGTTCGAACTTGTGACCTTATAGTCACTCAAGCTCTGATGCCATGTAAAGAACCACTTCAACCCAAAATTTTAAGGTGTTAGATGAGAGTCTTTTTAATGGTTTTATATTATTCTCTTCAAATGCAAAATACCTCTGTTCTTCCAGGCATGATAGGCTTCCCCACAAGCAATTCCGCTAGAATGCAACCAGCACTCCACAAGTCAATGGCAGGTCCATACTCTGTGGCACCTAGCAAAAGCTCAGGTGCCCTATACCACAGAGTCACAACACGGCTAGTCAATGGCTGCTTTTTATCAGGTTCATAAACAGTTGCAAGACCAAAATCTCCAATCTTAAGATTTCCATTGCGGTCAATAAGAAGATTTGAACCCTTGATGTCACGGTGCAGCACACCCCGACCATGACAATGTTCAAGCCCACAAAGCATTTGCTGCATATAACATTTAATCTGCAAAGTCCATGCATAAACAATTCAATACCATAAGGTTACAACCTTGTACCACTCTTTTTGCAACTAATCAAGTTACAAATTTCAACTTATTAAAGATTCGCCATTCTATCAATAGCTATAATCCTAGAAGAGTTTAAAGCCTTAATACTGGACTCGTCCCGAATTAGATTAGTCGCGAAGCGATGAACCGATTAGAATATTTCCAAAAAAAAAAAGAGAAAAAGATTCGCCATTCTATCAATAGCTATAAACTAGTACATCTACTTATTAACCATAAGATATATTAATGATTTACCTGTGATTCAGTTAACTTTAGGCCAGGTATAGCTGCTATTCCAGCAAGGTCATGCTCCATGTATTCAAAAACAAGGTACAAACTGGTGGATGTTCTTGATGTGACAAGACCCTCAAGCTTCATGACATTAGGATGATCAAGTTGACGCAAAATATAGATTTCCCTTGCCATGAAACGGACACTTTCTGTATCTGTACATGAAAAGCGAACTTTCTTCAAAGCCACAATTTTACCAGTTTCAAGGTCACGAGCTTTATACACACTGCTATAAGCCCCTTGTCCAATCTGCATATAAACATTGAGTTTAATGAAAAATTTAATTTTTAAACATATTGAAATAAAAGGGTCCCCAAGAAGTGATATTAGAACTAACTTGGTCTAATTTTTCAAATGAGTCAGCTCGTCGTGGCACCCAACCTTTGATGGCTTCTGCTGCCACTGAAGATAACCATGATGGCCATCCAACATCAACATGTCCTCCTGCACTGCGTGACACGCTAAGTATTCTACTCATTAGTGGCTTTCCTTCACCTATTGTCATACATCTTTGATGCTGGCTTTTTGTGGCTTCTATATGTCTGTTTTTATCTTCTAATAGCGCTTTGAAAGACCCTCGAAATATTTGTGATGATGCCTTAGCCAAACGTGGCACTGAACCATCCATGACACAGCCACCTAATTGGGCAGCTGAGACAGCAGGAGCAACCAATTGTAATGAAGTCTTGTTCAACTCTTTTTCTATCTCATATTCACCAATTCTGTCTTTGCTTGAGCAATCTTTTGAGCATATGCACCCCATATTCTTAACCCACTCTTCCCTTTTCTTACAAAAAGGGTGTTATGTTATTTCAATCAATCTATTTTTTTGTTTTTTTTGTGTGAAAGTTGCAAAGTTAAGCAACTGGGTACACTTGTATTTTCTTGGGAACCCAGAAGCTCCCACCCTTTTAACTCCTATAATCAAGTAGCCATTTACCGTGAAAACTTGTATTGGGTACCCTTTATTTGGATACCAATGGAAAATCCACCTTAAGAAATCAATGGTGCAATATATTAATTAATGTGACTTATTTCCCATGGAAGAATCCAAAAATTGGATATTACAGATTTGGGAAATAGCTTCCAAAATTCAATGCTTTGCACCTCCAGATTACCAGATTGCAGAATCTTAACAAAGACTAATCAAACACCAAATGACAGAAGAATTTGAATTTGAATTTGAAAATCAAGCGATCTAAATGAATATATGAACAAGAAATATACAATCACGGAAGAACAAAGAAGTGATTCCCCTCCAAAATAAATAAATAAATTATAATTTAATTAAAAACAGAGAGATGAAAAAATAACGAAGGAAAAATGCTCAATTTCCTTGACCTTTTAGGGAGAGAAAAAAAAAGGGGTTGAAAAATTGAAAGCCGTGAACAACGAACCCAGAAGGTGACAATGTAGGAGATTTTTCTTGAAATCAAAAGCAAAATAAACCAAAAAACTTATTTTCTAAAAAAAGTATTTTTTATTTTATTGTTGTTTTGTTCTGTACACAATAAAACGTGGAGATTGAAGGGAAGGAGGGAGGAGGGACAATAATGGAAAATTAAAATTAAAAATGATAATGAAAAAGAGGTTATTTGATTATGGGTGTGATTTGGAAGAATGGTTGGAAGGAGGGAAATAGAGAAGAGAGATTTGCGGGGTTTGGGGGTGTAATGAAGGGCTATAATTGAGTGTTCCAGATTCATCCTTATCTTTTTCCCGCCATCACCCTTCTTCATATTCGCTGGAAAAACAGTTTTCTTACTCATCAGGTCAAATAAACAAATACATTATAATTTCTTTTAAATAGTTCAAATTTGGATTTTCACAAAATTAACATTAATATAATAAATTTTAATATTAAAAATACTTATATAAAAAGTATGATTATTATATGAGAAACGTTAATATTAATAATCATAATCGTTAATATTAATAGTTATAATCGATAAATTTTCAATTATGATTATTATAATAAGAAAAAAATGTTTTTCATTTTAAATAACACAAAGTTATGTCATTTTTAATCAAACTACTAAGTTTTTACATTCTCTCTCCTCCATTTTTAATTTATTTCTAATTTTATAAATTAGAGAAAATGACAAAACACATTAATATATATATATATATATATATATATATATAAAAAATGACACAATGTTGTGTCATTTAAAATGATAAACACTAAACCCAATAATTATAATTAGTTGCTCTTATATTTATTTTACAATTTTACCCTAATTCTATTTATAAATTTTATTCTTTACTTAATAATTCATCTTAATAATAGATTCTTTCAAGATTAAATTGTCAAGAACAACTTTTTTTTTTTTTGGAAAAAAATCCTCAAGAGCAAAGCAACTTTACATAATAATCAAATAACTTTTAACTTTATTTTTTAAACTTTTTTAACTTTGACTAAACGTAGATTTTAACTTAAAACATGCTCTTACACTTCATCTTATGATCGATATAATTTTGAAAACAAAAGTGAATTCGATGCCAAACCACATAACCACCAAGTTATCAACAAAGCTCAGCACTAGATAGTTAGATTTATGTTGATAGGAGTTCGATTCCTAGTCGTGTGTATGAAGAAGACTTTGTTAGGAGAGATTTACTCACTTAATGCGATTTCCCACCTCAAGATGATTAGTTTTAATTTTGTCGGCTGAAGATAGCTTGGGAAAAAAATAAAAAAAGCACTGAATTGGTGGTGACCGGAAGGGAAATATTTATTATGTTCCAGGATCACCCAATGATTTGGTGCTCCCTCTCATAACACTAATTTTTTCTTTTCTTTTTTACTCCTATTATTTTTTCTTCTTTTCTAATTTTAAACCGGTTATAAAATTAATCTGAGTGACCAAATAAAAAATTTGGTCCGGGTCACCAGACTGGAAGGGAATTTGACATGTCATGTTGTCAAGACCATTTTAATTGGTTTGGTTCGTTAGACCAATTCATTTGGTCAATAAAAGTTTCGGTTGGATATGGACTAGTTTTCATAAACTCTGTCCGAAGTTTATTTACTTATTTTAGTTTTTCATTATAAAATTAATTTCAATGTGATGTAATAAAAAACATGTTATACTTACATGATATCTTGTGATATTATTTAAAGTTTTAGTTAAACCAGCTCTAATTATCTCTTTAAGATGAGTTGACTCTCTTCGATATTTTTACAAATTTCGATTCTTTAAGCGGATTACAAGGCTAATCCAGAATGCGGAGGGAATTAGAAATAAAAATATTTAAACCCCTCCGACAAAATAACATGTACCATTAATACCAATGCCACATTTCCATTTTCTTGTCACTTATTCAATTACTTGATACCACATTTGGTCACATCATATAATTGTTAACGTAACTAAACTCATCAAATATATGTATTAGAGTAAAGGGAAAAATTATCATTTAAAAGGACATAAGTTATGTTCTTTTATATGATTTACATAAAATATGACCGGTCATATTTTGTGTAAATATAAAAAAAAAATTTCTCTTCCGGTCATACTCTGTAAGTCACTAAAAAAGAAACAACTTATATCTTTTTAAATGACACACTAAATTTTCGAAAAATGGGTGAACAATAGATAAATCTAAAATAACTTAGCAGTCTGAGGCTCAGTGCAGGTGTCTCTTCACAGTGGATTCCATTTCACAACATAGCAAGTGGGGTGTAGGCAGCGCAGAGAATTCATGCAGCCTGCAGCAAAATCCAAACACCAATGTTCCATTCGTCGCAATATGAGCTCTTTCCACATCCACGTGTGCTCACACTTGTTTCTCCAATTGCATGTAATATTATTAATTAGTGTTCAACTTCAACCCAACTACTACATGTCAAACCCACATACCACCCTCTTTTCTCTTTTATCTATGTCTCTCTTCCATCACACTTAAAACTGAACTTATTCAATTCAAATCAAATCCAGTTTTTTCCTCTCCAGCTTATCATTGAACCTTCTTTTGAAGCAATGGAATTTCTGAATTTTTTTCTTAATTTGTTAGTACCTCCAGCCAGTTTGATCACGTTGGCTTTCTCATGGCCAGCACTTTGTTTTCTGAATGCTTGTGAGTGGCTCTATAACAGTTTATATGGTGAGGATATGGATAATAAAGTGGTCATAATCACTGGAGCATCTTCTGGCATAGGAGAGGCTAGTAGTCCCCATTATTCCTCTTTCTATTTGATTTCATTTTCTTTTCTAATAAAATGTAATATTATTATGACTAGTGAGTTTCCTTATATGTTTGATTTGGAATTGCAGCAAATTGCATATGAATATGCAATGAGGAGAGCAAATTTAATGTTGGTGGCACGCAGAGAGCACAGGTTAAGAGGGATTGCTGAGAATGCTAGGCGAATGGGTGCAAGGCATGTGATGATTATGGCAGCAGATGTTGTGAAGGAAGATGACTGTAGGAGATTTGTCAATGAAACAATAAATGTCTATGGCCGTGGTATGTTCCATTTTCCACTTAAATATAATCCAGCACCTTTCACATCATCATCATCATTATCCATTCTTCTTATTGCATATTAATTAAGGGTTTATCATCTATCATTTAACATCACCACAAAAGTTTTCTTACTCACACAATCCGTGTTATACCAAAAAAAAATAAAAAATAATCCAGCACCTTTCACATCATCATCGATTCATCATCATCCATTCTTCTTATTGCATATTTATTAAGGGAAAAAAGACTATCATTTTTTTAGATAATTTACACAAAGTATGACCGGTCATACTTTGTATAAATCTGAAAAGTTGCTTTTTTTTCTCTTTTTTTTTCAGAATTGCAAGAATGTGTCCGATCATATTCTGTATAAGTCACTAAAAGGACACAATTTGTATGCTTCTGACACACTAAACCAATTAATTAATGGCCCTAGTTTATATTGTAATCATTAATTTGATTGCACATTTAAATTATCATTGTAACACTTCAAACAGTGAAAATTCTACATTCTTACTACTCATTTTCACATGGTGTCTTGCTTGTGTTTTTGTTTTTATCTTTCGTGAGTGCAGTGGATCATCTAGTGAATACAGTCAGTTTGGGACATACATTCTACTTTGAAGAAGTTACAGACACATCAGTTTTCCCGGTTCTCCTGGTAAGATTTGAAATTTCAATTCTCATGGAATTCTAATTTGCTAATTATTCTTAATTCATTGCAAATTTAAAAAAATATATATATATGATGAAGGTTGGGCAGCTGCTTAATCATATTCTGAGATAATAATATCTATGGTCTTTAAACTTTATTTTTATTTTTCAGGATATTAATTTTTGGGGGAATGTTTATCCAACATTGGTGGCTCTTCCTTACCTTCATCAAAGCAATGGTCGTGTTATTATCAATGCTTCAGTTGAAAGTTGGTTACCCTTGCCAAGGATGAGTTTATATGCTGTAAGTATATATGCATGAAGTTAAGTTAACATTCTCTGTTTTCTTTATAAAAAATTATTTAGTTCTGAAGGTCCAGATATCTGGCTCTTTTTTCTGCTTAGTTAATCAATTTAATTTACAAAATACAAGCAGAGAATTGCTGATGAGGCGGGCAAAAAATCAATTAACAGAAAAATGAGGAAATAAATGCAAAACCCCTTATTTTATACCAAATATATGTCAAGGAACAAAATCCCACATAAACATAATAATTTAAGAATATGCGAAACTTGCATTTTGTCCAATCTAAGCAACTCTTTTTTTGTCAATTCAACTTTGTTGTTCTATTGGTTTCTGATTCTCTATTCTCTTCATGTCATGTGTAAGGCTGCAAAGGCAGCATTAGTGAACTTCTATGAAACGCTGAGATTTGAATTGAAAGATGAGGTTGGAGTAACGATAGCAACACATGGTTGGATTGGAAGTGAAATGACGAGGGGCAAGTTCATGCTAGAGGAGGGTGCAGAGATGCAGTGGAAGGAAGAAAGAGAAGTAAGTCAATGCTACATGTTTCCTTTAACCAAAGAGGACTTGAGTAATGATATTAGTCAATAATGATACTTGCAAATGGCAACAATTTATAACTTGTCATATTTGCTACATGGGGAATGATTCGGGGAAAAGTACCATTTTAAAGTTTTTGGACAAAAGAATTATTCGGTTAAAGTTGATTGGATAAATTTTTCCAAAGTAGTGTAGTCAAACATGTCACCTATGCTGACGGGACTAGTCTCATCACTGATACTGACGGACTCGTGCCACGTAGGCAGTCCAATTATCGTATAGCTTCGGAAGGCAATAACTTGTGAGTCGGATATCCAAATCAGATGATTATTTTTTTGATTTCACATAAATTTTCGAGATCTACGCAATGACACCTTATTTGACATATTTTATCTCCCACAAACATAGTTTGAAGATCTTATGGATAAATACTCTTGTGATTGTGGTACAATTGTTATAAATTCAAACTATATTTGTGGGAGATAAAATATGTCAAATGAGGTGTCATTGCGTATATCTCGAAAAGTTATGTGAAATAAAAAAAAATCATCTGATTTGGATACCCGAATCACAAGTTATGGCCTTCCGAAGCTTTACGGTAATTGGACTGCCTATGTGGCGCTGACGTGGCATGAGTCCCGTCAGTATCAGTGACGGGACTAGTCCCGTCAGCATAGGTGACATGTTTGACTGCATTACTTTGGAAAAACTTATCCAATCAACTTTAACCGAGTAATTTTTTGTCCAAAAACTTTAAAATGGTGCTTTAGTCGAATGATTTGTTTACAATTTTTTTTTTATAAATTATACTAAGTCTGACAGGTCATATACTTTTGATTAAAATATGACCAACCAGTCAGACACAAGACATAATGTCAGACATAAGACATAATGTAGTTTGTAAACAAAAAAATTTGTAAATATAACCTTCCCCTCCTATATTCATATAAAAAGTTGGATGGATACTTGAAATGTACAACCATGTTGTTGAATTCTTGATACTCGTTTGATTTTTTGATTGTTGATTTAGGTTCATGTGAATGGTGGACCAGTAGAGGAATTTGCAAGGTTGATTGTAACTGGGGCATGTAGAGGAGATGCATGTGTGAAGTATCCAAGCTGGTATGATGTATTCCTACTATATAGGGTGTTTGCTCCAAATGTTCTCAACTGGGCATTTCGGCTTCTCATTTCTCCCCAAGGAACGAGAAGAACTTCTTCTTATGTTGGGACTGGCAAACCCCTTGAAGTTGTGGGTATGGGGAGACCTATGTTAGAGGGAACGTCTCCTATAAACACACACACTCCTCTTACCTTCTCTGGCCAGTTGAGTCAGCACAAGCTGGATTGAAACATCCACCATGCATTTTAACTTGTATTCTTGTATGTTCTCTCCAGAACCATGCTTTTTGTTGTCCTATTTCATGTTCTAAGACTTATGTGAAAAATGAAAATAAACTTTTATCAAAATCTCGGTTCCAAGCAAATTCTGTTTTTATATTTGATGTGGTTGAACACAAATATAGTTTACACATAATGAATAACCTTACAATCTTAAAGTGGTCAGCATATTATGCTGTTAACAGAACACAATAATATATGGGTTCCTTATCGAAAAATTTGCGGGTAGGATCATGTTTATTTGCAAAATTTATGAATATTATAAGTTTAGATTCATTTTTTTAATTAAATTATTGAATATTAAATATAATATACACTACATAAATTAAAAATATTATTTAATAGGGAGCCGGATCCTAAAATTAACAACAACAAAAAATTATATATGTGATGAATATATGACACTAGATAAAATAAATAATCTAAAAGAAGATTAATGTCTTCAATATCGTGTTGCAGATTATCATGCAAAAAGGATAATTTTTTCACGTAAATTCTTATCAACATGAATTTGAGAACTTTTTCATGTAAATTTTTATGTGACCAAGAATTATGTTAAAAACTAACTAAACGTGGGAACCATAAAATATAAGAGAAATTCATATTTTTTTTTACAAATAGAATAAAAGTAGTTATAAATATTTGAATTAAAAAGTACAAACATGAAATTACTTACAATATAAGAAGAAGTGTTTTTTTATAAAATTTTGTAAATTATATCATGTATTTTCGAAACTACATTATATAATGTTTGTAAAAATTTATAAATATAAATTTATAAATAATACCTTCTCTGTGTAAAAATGATGAAGTACAAGGATATCTTGGTCCAAATAGTATTTATTAAGCTTAAAAACTAACCCCTGATATTCCGAAGATTGTAGGGGGTGTTTTGATGGAAATCAAATCGAATTTGGCAAATCTAGTGCAACGGTGCATCAGCAATAAAGCTAAGTTAGCGGGTAAGGTTGTTCACGCTCGAATCTTCCGTCTGGGCATTTTCTCAGACACCTTTATCTCAAACCATCTCATCGAGTTGTATTCCAAGTGCGATGATATTGGCGCTGCCTATAACGTGTTCGCTAAAATACCCGACAGGAACATCTTTTCCTGGAACGCCATCTTGTCTGCTTATTGCAAAACCAGCAATTTGCAACATGCGTGTCGTTTGTTCCTTCAAATGCCTGAAAGGAACACTGTCTCATTGAACACCATAATTAGCACCATGGTACGATCTGGGTATGAACGCCAGGCATTGGATACCTATGATTCACTGATGCTAGATGGAGTTAAACCCTCCCATATAACATTCGCTACCGTTTTTAGTGCGTGTAGTGCTTTATTGGATGCTGATTGTGGTAGGAGAAATCATGGGCTTGTGGTTAAGGTTGGTCTTGATGGTAATATTTATGTAGTTAATGCTTTGTTGTGCATGTATGCTAAGTGTGGCCTTAATGGAGATGCAGTTCGTGTTTTTGGGGACATTCCTGAGCCTAATGAGGTTACTTTTACTACAATGATGGGTGGATTAGCACAAACAAATCAAGTCAAGGAAGCTTCAGAAATGTTTAGACTCATGTTGAGAAAAGGGATTCGTATTGATTCTGTCTCATTGTCGAGCATATTGGGTGTCTGTGCAAAAGGAGGATTTGGGGAAGTCGAAATTGGTTCCTGTGATCACAGTCATGGCTTTTCAACTAACGCACTAGGAAAACAAATACACACACTCTCAGTTAAACTGGGATTTGAGAGAGACCTCCATTTAAACAATTCGATGCTTGATATGTATGCAAAAATTGGGGACATGGATAGTGCTGAAAAGGTTTTTGTCAATTTGAATCAGCATAGTGTTGTTTCTTGGAATATAATGATAGCTGGGTATGGGAACAGATGCAACAGTGAGAAAGCTGTAGAGTATTTTCAGAGAATGCAGTGTGATGGATATGAACCAGATGATGTTACTTATATTAATATGCTGACGGCATGTGTCAAGTCTGGGGATGTTAAAACCGGGCGTCAAATATTCGACTGCATGCCGTGCCCAAGTTTGACTTCATGGAATGCTATACTCTCATGCTATAACCAGAATGCAGATCACAAAGAGGCGGTTAAACTGTTTAGAAAAATGCAGTTTCAAAGCCAACATCCTGATCGGACTACTTTGGCCATTATTCTAAGTTCATGTGCTGAATTAGGACTTATTGAGGCTGGAAAACAGGTTCATGCAGCCTCTCAAAAGTTTGGATTTTTTGATGATGTGTACGTTGCCAGTAGCCTTATAAATGTGTACTCAAAATGTGGCAAAATGGAGTTGTCTAGGTTTGTATTCAGTAAACTGCCTGAACTAGATGTTGTTTGTTGGAACTCAATGATAGCAGGGTTCTCAATCAATTCTCTTGAACAAGATGCTTTGTCTTTCTTTAAGCAGATGCGACAATTTGGCTTCTTTCCTTCCGAGTTTTCTTTTGCTACCATAGTGAGCTCTTGTGCAAAACTTTCATCCTTATTTCAAGGACAGCAGATTCATGCTCAGATCATAAAAGATGGTTATGTAGATGACATATTTGTGGGGAGTTCTCTTATAGAAATGTATTGTAAATGTGGGGACGTAGGTGGCGCTGGATGTTTTTTCGATATGATGCCTAGTAAAAATACTGTTACATGGAATGAAATGATACACGGTTATGCACAAAATGGATGTGGTGATGAAGCTGTTTGCCTTTATAATGACATGATTTCATCTGGTGAGAAACCTGATGATATTACTTTTGTTGCTGTTTTGACTGCTTGTAGCCACTCGGCATTGGTTGATGAAGGGGTTGAAATATTCAATTCAATGCTGCAAAAATTTGGAGTGGTGCCAAAGTTGGATCATTATACTTGCATCATAGACTGTCTGAGCCGAGCTGGGCGGTTCCATGAAGTAGAAGTCATTCTAGATACTATGCCGTCTAAAGATGATGCAGTTATATGGGAGGTTGTGCTAAGCTCATGCCGTATTCATGCTAACTTGAGCTTAGCAAAAAGAGCAGCTGAGGAACTCTATCGACTGGACCCGCAAAACTCTGCGTCTTATGTGCTTCTTGCCAACATGTATTCTTCTTTGGGAAGATGGGATGATGCCCGGGTTGTTAGAGATCTGATGACTGATAACCAGGTCCGTAAGGATCCTGGTTATAGCCGTAGTGTGCATGAATGATACGCAGATCATTCTGGAAAACAAACAGTAATTGTTATAATCCAGTTGCAAGGTATGAGATTTGGAATATTATATCTGAAACATGAGATTATGGTATAGGGTTTATATGGACTTTGAGTTCTCTTACCTTACAAGCTAGCTTTTAGGGTGAGACTCTTCCAAGATTCATATTAATTGGTATCAAAACTTCTACCTTTTCTCCCAGTTGGGGCTAGTAAAATCTAGTCGTACGAGATTTGCAGTACCACATCAGAAACATAGACTTGGAGCTCTAGTTATGGAGTGAAACTACCACCATGTTGATAATTGTTAGTTTCACTATTCTTAATTTCTTTAATTCTGCTGGAAGATGGTTAATGGTTAATAATTGTCCTGGAAGCACTTTGATAACTCAGTGGAAATCTAACTTATTGATTGCTTATTAAACTGGAGTTTGATGTTGTCTGGATGACATATTTCAGATGCAATGCAGTTTAAAATTTAAATCCCTTGAAAATTTTGATGGAACACTTCGCTTTCTGAATCTTGAAGAATTTACTGCCGTGCCGATTTAGGAAGGCCCGGACCTGAAATTACAAGTTTTACAGCTTGGGGAATCTTTTCTTGGCGACATATCTTGTCCCTATAAAATGATATATCTTGTCCTATATTGGTGATTGGCATCTTTCATGTCTCCAATGAATTCCATGATGTAAACACCTGAAAAATTGCTGGAAGGTTTTTGTGGTGATGAGTAATGTCAAGAATACAAAATCAAATCAGGGAATCACCAGTTTCTTTTCCATGTTTTTTTTTTTTTTTTTTCCTTACAATTGAAAAATGGTATCTCAACCAAAAGGAAAAATTGTAAATTTTTATTAAAATATCATTTTATTTTATTTTAAATTGGATGGACACGAAAAGAGACAAATGATATGAATCCCAAAATACATGTATACATATAGTTGAAAGCTGCATCAAATCCTAAAGTGACTTTTGGAACGATAATTGTATAACTGCTAGAAGGACAAAATAATACAAATAACTAAGGGAAAACATTTTTTTTTCTACTAGTGACTAATGGCATAAATGAGGTCTACAAAATAGTAGAGAGAAAAAAAAATTCAAAGAGAAATTTAAGAGAAAAAAATAATTGCCCATTAATTAATATGTGGAGCGATTACGTCTCGTGCTGATTCGTGTTGGAATATTTGGATTCGTGTTGGAATATTTTGGTAACTTGATGTGGTCTGCTGGTAGTGTTGGTATAAATCCGAAGCTAAATGTAATATTGTGTATTTAGGATTTTTGGAAGCCGCCATAAGAATATACTAACCTACAAGAATATTCTTATGGAGCCAACCTACATTTGTATATAACCATTAGATGGGTCAACATACATTTCATTTGTAATTATTCATATTAAAAAAATAAAAATAAGAGATGGACCAAAAATTTAATATGACCCTCCTTTTGCACATGGGGCACCATAAGTAGAGTGGCAGATATAGTGATGGGGTTTGTTCGATATGGGTAGACCGTGAGTATTCACTATATAAGTCATAGATATATGAATTTAGAGATATCATACAGGCTTTAAGCTAATGTACCAATCACTGCGCACTTACAATGAGCGTATAACCAAGATGTGGATGTGTCTGTGTGCACAGTATTAGTAACAATAAAGAATGAATCAAAAAGTGTGTACCTGGTAGCGGTAACCTCCATTTATAGTGGTTTACCTGGTTGGGATTGGGCCTTTAAGACCTACGGGTTGTTAGCTTTTTAGCACTACTATCGAGATAAGAGTCTTATTCCTTGATTCTTTAGTAATTTGGATATCGTTAGGATAAGTCTCAATTTTCTGTTGGATTGGTTGATGAGATGTGAATCTAGTCCATAACAGTTGCCCCCCAGCCTGGCAATTTGAAAGCTCGGACTGCTGGGTTGCAAAAGTGCCTAGAATGTCGGCCATACCGAGTTATTATCTCAGAGCTCTCGTACTGGATTGGGCAATTATAGCTTTCGAGATTGACATTGTATTTAGCCGAGGTGATTTGTTATCTTGATTATCCTCTTGTCAGAATTCACCTGAGGTTCAGCTAGCTGAAATCGAAGCCGAACCAAGGTAAAGGTTTTGAGAAACACGTCGAGCTCGTTTGCTCATTCTAATGTCTGCTACTGTCACATCAAAGTTACTTCTCATTTTTGCTTTTTCCTTGATGGTAACACAGATCCACGTGTCACTTGACAATTGGTGGTTCGTGCGTCATAGAGCACGAGTTGCCCTTTTCACAGGAAATTGTGTGTGCATTTAATGCATACGGTGTGAAATTACCCTTTTGTCCTTGGCTTTTCAATTTTCGCGCCAGCTTTTAAGTTCATTTCAAAGACATTTCGTTCCGTTTTTAGGATTCATTTCAAAGCCACATTATTTTCATTTTTGGTTCTTTGGGTTTTATGCGCTCTTTCTATAGGCTCTTCTCTTGCTTGGAGATTTGTCCAGGAGTTCTTGCGTATTTTCCCCCATATTGTTTCTCAAACAGGTGTTTCTTAAACACCTTCTTCCTCTTTATTTTCAATGTTATTATACTTTTTTTGGCATTTTGTTTTTTGGTGGTTTAACTCTTAGGGCCTGAGTGTTTGCCAAAACTTGGGGTTAATAATCTCTTTCCCCTTTCTTTTAAGAGAGAATCTTAGATAGATTCTCTTTAAAAATTGGCCCGTCTCTTACCGACATGACCTCTTGAGGTACTTTCTCCTTGCACTGGCAGTATCATCACCGTCTCCCAGAGCTCCGCTTATCACATTACAGTCAAATTCAGGCTCCTGAAATTCATCATCTTTATTTCTAGTGTTTCTACCTTTACCTTTGTCATCTCCATCCTGGCCCCTTTTATTTCCCTTCTTTGGGCTAGGGTTTCTACTTCAGCTTCTTTGTCTAGCTTGTTGTCTTTCTTTCTTTAGGTGCGGATGAGATAATGCTTAAGTTTTCTATCTCTGATGTGCTTCTCGGTAGCTTCTCAGAGGTCCCAGCATTCGTCAATAGAATGACCATGACCATAATGGAAGGCACAGTATTTAGAGCAATCAGGTCCGCCTTTGTTTCTGGTTGGCCTTGGTCTCTCGACGTTGTGCAGCTCGGTCTAGGGGACCTCTCTCCAAATCTAGGATCTGGATACGTTGAGAGGTGCATAAATGTCAAACTTAGATTTAATTGAGCATTCTTCTGAACTTCTTGGTCAAGAATCGGCCGCCTTTTTGGACCCCTGCCGATCTCTGTCTCTATTTCTCCTATCTAAGCTATAACGTTGAGGACTTCGGCCTCTGCCTTCGCCCTTAGTGATAGCGTAAACCATTTGCATCTCTTTTACATCTAAGTATTTGTCCTATCGTTGTCTGAATTCCTCTAAATCATTGTTCGGGGTCTTGTATATGGACTTGGACAAAGGAGATTCTCCATCTAATCCCAAGATAATCAAGTGTAAGTGGACTGCCCTGGTCAAGTTTCGCACTTTAACCACAACATCCTTAAAATGGTCTAGGTAGCAGTGCGCAACGTTTCTTCTTCTTTCTGTCGAATTAGGCCCAATGCATAAGCCGGCATTGGGTGGGCCTTACTGGTTGCAAAATTTAGGCGAAAAGTGTGTGCAAGCTCTACAAAGGATTTAGTTAAATTCCTGGGTAACCTAGTGATCCAGGTCATGGCTTGCCCCATTAGAGTGGTTGCAAATATCCAGGCCTTAATCGGTCTAGTTATCCTATTAAACAACATCTCAGTCTTGAAGGCCTCCAAACGAGCCTCGGGATCTCGACTGTTGTCATAAGGCGACATGTTGGACTTCTTGAACCTCGGTGAAATTGCCATATTCATGAGTATGTTAGTAAATAGGCTATCATTTTGTTCCTTATTATTCTGAGGATTGTCATTTGGTTCGGGTCCATTGTTGCCATCTCAGTCGTTACCCTGACCTCTTTCATTTCCCTGGCCATTACCGTTTTCTTGGTTCTGGCCTTCAAGGTCATTCCTGTTGTGGCCTTCGGCCTGGTTGTTTATATTTTGGTTCAGTAGCTTGTTTTCTAGGGCTTCTATTCTTTGAGCATCATGTCGTTGTTGCGCCAGGAACCTATTCTCCATTTCTTGCATCCTTTGAAGGATTACGTTGAGAGCCATATTTACGATGTGGTTATCAGTTCCAAGTTATTCATGTCGGAGAGGTTGGTACGCTTGGTTTGTCATTGGGTTGTTTCGGCTTACGACCAACATAGATTCTGTCTCAGCTTTGCCTATACGAACCTCCACCAATACTGGATCTTCGCCAACCTAGAGTTGTTCAATGGCAACTTGTTGCTGCAACTGGGGCTGAGCGTTGCTTGTTGTACCACGAGTGTTTATCATTGCAAAATGGGAATCAAAATTTACCAATTTCCTGCATACAACGCCAATATTCGGTCTGGGTAGACTAAAAGGATTCACTATATAAGTGATGGATATATGCGCTCAGTGATATCTATGTGAGAGATATCGTACGGGCTTTAAGCCAATGTACCAATCATTGCGCATTGTCAATGAACTTATAGCCAAGACGTCGACGTGTATGCACAGTGTTGGCAACAATAAAGAATAAGTCAAAAATGTGTACCTGATAGTGATGATTTTTATTTATAGTGGTTTACCTAATTAGGCTTGGGTCTTTATTGTTGTTAGCTTTTTAGCACCATTGTTGAGATACAAGTCTTATTTCTTGATCCTGTAGTGAATTGGATATCGTTAAGATAAGTTTTAATTTTCTGTTGAATAGATTCTTAAGATATGAATTTAGTCCATGATAGAATTGATACGGATAGCCATGGCCATTGTGATCTTATGAGAATAGGATGCCACAATCAATTGACTTCAACAATTGTCTCGTCTTGTATTTTTATTTTTTCTAGTTGATACTGTCCCATTAAACTGCTGACCAACAAATAGGGGTCAATGACCCCTAAAAGCGATCAGAGGTTTGAATCAAGCAACCTCTTGTGGCATGATACATCGAGCATGTCACTATTACCAAGTAAGTCAGGGTGTTTGAGATTTTTATCTACAATACCATATGAGGTCATATCATACGTGCATGATAGAGCGTGAGGGTCACTATAACCAGCTTGATTTTTATCTAAAATTGGTATGAAGATTGTGTTTTTTTATTTCTTTTTTTGGATGCCAAAAAAACAAATTTATTACCATGCGTTAAAATTAATTTCAAATCATCGTACTATAATCTCAAACAACTTATGAGATGAGTATTTCTTTTCTTTTTTTTATGATATTTGTTAGTGGGTGTCTTCGCGCTAAGAGGTGTTTAATATTTTTATTTAGTATATTTTTTCTTGGGAAGTATTTGGCATCTTTTATTTTAGGGTTATATTACTCTCATGTTACAAGAGATAATATAACTTTCTACATACTCATAGATTTTTGTGCTTCTTCTTTCTCTTTTTTTATGTTTTTATTTTTTAATAAATAATGGGGACTACTACATAATTATATTTACAACATGAGATAATATATCTCCTATTATATGAGAGTAATATAACCCTTTATTTTAAGGGTTTTATAATTCTTATTTAACATGAGAATTCAATTTTTCCTACACACCCTTCAATTTTCGTGCTGATATAGCCCCCACATATAATTTTTTTCTAACATATGGATCTCACATGCTTTTATCTCTATAACATAATATTTTAATACTCATAATTATAAAATCCTTATGCACCAATTAACATTTACATCATCACATTGAATGAATACAAAGATAAGATGTTTGAACACGCATCCGTCTATAGTCGTCGTCAGAATTTTAATTCGACAAAAATTGAAATAAAAAATTAAACGGATATCTTTAAATATTTAAGATAATAAAAATTTAATTGTCCCATAACATAAGTATAAAGATAAAATCAATTAATAGTCAACATATTACAAACGAAAAACATTTATGATAAATAATTAAATATACGACAATTTTATATATATATATATATATATATATATATATATAGGGAGAGAGGCGGATCCACCTACAAGAAAAGGGGGTAAGTGTCCACCCTTAAAATATGATATAAAATTATAAAAATACCCTTATATTAAAATTTGAAAATTTTCAATTTAATTTTAGAATAGGATATTATAACAATTAATTAGGGTTATTAACAATATTATTACCAATCAATTTCACTATTAGATCGATTATGTTGATCCAACGGTTATATTTATTTACATCTTTGTATGGTTATGATTCCTCATATTTAATACTTTATATTTATTTTCATCTTTGTATGGTTATGATTTCCCATATTTAATGTTTTTACATTAAATATAGGGACCATAATCGTACAAAGATAGAAATAAATATAACACGTTGGATCAACATAATCGATCTAACGGTAAAATTGATTGATACTAACTCTAGTTGATTGTTACGATATCCTTCCCCTTTAATTTCCCTCCTTCTATTTTTTTCTCCTCCACCTTCATTATCCAAACCTAACAGCTCTATTCCAGATTCATCATTTGCATCTACATACTGATTTATCTCCTCTCAAACCTCAATCTTCGTTATTGGAAGTTGGAACATTCGTTTCTTCCTCCATCATCGGTCCATGTTAGTCGCAATCCGTCTAGTGCCCACCCTTCGTTAATTTTCTGGATCCGCCACTATATATATAAAATTTTAAATTGTACTAATGCTATTTCATATAGGGGTGTTCATCAACCGATTCAAACCGCGGTGAGAACCGAAAAATCGAAAACCGAAAACCAGAAAACCGAAAAAAAAACCAAAAATTTTAATTGGATTGGATCGGTTTTCGGCTTGGTAGATGAAAATCGATCCAATCCAAACCGATCCAATATATTAATTTCCATTTATCCACTTGGGTCTTTCCACAATCATAGGCCAAAAATTTCTAAATCCAAGACTCATTGACCCATCAACTAAACCCAAGAAAAACCTAATCACATCTCATCAACAAAATTTCATCTATGTAAAGCTTAATATCTCATTATAAAAAAAATTTATATTATCGTTTACTAATGTTTTTTTTTGTTTAAAAAAAAATTACAAAGTCAATATATATCAAAAAAAAGTTATTTGCACAATAATCATGAATCAAATTTTAAAATTTTCATAAAATCGAAAACTAATTTAATCCAAACCGAAAAAAATTGAATTGGATCGGATCGGAGGTGGAAAAAAAAACTAAACCGAAGAAATTGAATCTAATAATTTTTACTTCCGAAATCGATCTAACGCACCGCGAAGACCCCTAATTTCATACCCCTAATTTCATAAACATCTAACGTGGTTGTGGGGTATAAATTATAAAAGAATATCTTTTATTAAACTAAGTTGTGGGGTATAAACAATGGAGCATATTTGATGATTATCACATTGAATATCCAATCCAATCCACAGGGTGAAACTCTTGGGAGATGGAGGGTAGTATCCGGTGCTCCGCCAACTACGTTCCTCTGACTCCCATAAGCTTTTTGGAGCGCTCAGCCATTGTTTACCGTGACAGACTTTCACTCATCTTCGATGACGTCACCTACACATGGGCACAGACCCATCAACGTTGTACCAAACTTGCTTCTGCCATCTCTCAACTCGGTGTTTCTCCCGGAGCTGTGGTTTGTTTCTCAATTCTTTCAATCATCTTCACCAATTTCCACTTTCCGGTTTTTTTTTTTTTTGTTTTTTTACTTACTATGATCAATTTGACACCCATCAAGAGTTTTTTGCAAGACATTTCGATTCCTGGATATAAAAGGTTATTATTACTAATGGGTCCACCGTGCAATGATCTTTCAACTTGATTACCAAAAAAAGAAATAAAAAAAACTTATTTTTTATGGAATCCATCTTCTAACGATCTTCATTCTACTGATATACATATACTAGGCAGTGCGCTTGTAATGTGTTTTTTCTTTTTTTTGGAAGCTCTTGTATTATTGATATTTGATTGTACTAGTTTGTTCTTTTTCTGTTAATCTCATATGGTTGGAATGAAATATAACTATAAATTGATAATTATTTGTGATTTGTTATTATGAATTTGCACTTATTTGACCAGGTTGCTGTATTGGCCCCAAATATTCCAGCTATGTATGAGCTACATTTTGGTGTTCCAATGTCAGGGGCTATTCTCTGCACCTTAAATACTCGTCACGATTCTGCAATGGTTTCATTGTTATTAAAACATTCTGAGGCCAAAATGCTTTTCGTAGACTATCAATTGTTTGATATTGCTCAAGGAGCACTTGAAATCCTGTCAAAAACAACAACCAAGCTTCCCCTTCTGGTCTTAATTTTGGAGTGTGGTAAGCCATCACCTGATACTATTAAAAATTCATCCTTTCCTGGAACGTTGATATATGAGAATCTTATAGCTAAAGGAGAACTTGGATTCTCGGTGAGAAGGCCAAAGGATGAATGGGAACCAATCTCACTCAATTACACTTCTGGAACTACATCAAGCCCAAAGGGTGTAATCTATAGCCATAGAGGTGCATATCTTAATTCTTTGGCTACAGTTCTTCTCAATGAGATGAGGTCTATGCCAGTATATTTATGGTGTGTTCCAATGTTTCATTGCAATGGATGGTGCCTCCCTTGGGGAATTGCTGCACAGGGTGGCACAAGTGTATGCCAAAGAAGTGTAACTGCTAAAGGGATATTTGACAATATTCATAAGCACAAGGTAACACACATGGGAGGAGCACCAACAGTTTTAACCATGATAATAAATTCGCCACTCGAAGTCCGAAAGCCACTTCCGGGGAAGGTAGCAGTGATGACAGGTGCTTCTCCACCACCCCCGGACGTGCTTTTCAGGATGGAAGAACTAGGATTCATTGTGACTCATTCATATGGTTTGACAGAAACTTATGGTCCAGGAGCAATTTGCACATGGAAACCAGAATGGGATACCCTTCCACGAGACGCACAAGCGAAAATCAAGGCACGTCAAGGAGTGCACCATCTTGGAATGGAAGAACTTGATATAAAAGATCCTCTCACAATGAAGAGTGTACCAGCTGATGCAAAAACAATTGGTGAGGTTATGTTCAGGGGAAACACTGTGATGAATGGATATCTAAAGGATTTGAGAGCAACACAAGATGCATTTAAAGGAGGATGGTTGAGGAGTGGTGACTTGGGTGTAAAGCATTCAGATGGTTACATTGAACTTAAGGATCGTTCAAAGGACATAATCATCTCAGGGGGTGAAAATATTAGCACCATTGAATTGGAAGGTGTGATTTTTAGTCACCCAGCAGTTCTTGATGCAGGTGTTGTTGGAAGACCTGATGATTATTGGGGAGAGACACCTTGTGCATTTGTGAAGCTGAAAGAAGGTTACAATGTAAAACCAGAAGAGATAATACAATTTTGTCAGAATCGTTTGCCACGTTTTATGGCTCCTAAAACTGTGGTGTTTTCTGATCTTCCAAAGACATCAACTGGCAAGACACAGAAATATGTTCTGAGGGAGAAGGCAAAGGCCATGGGAAGCTTGTTTAAGAAGAACAATAGCCGCTTATAAAAAGCACATTCATTAAGCAATTTGAATGCAAGATTTGTAAAATAAGTTATCTGATTTCATGTTGTAATTTTAATTCCTGTGTAAAATATGTCTATTTGCTGAATGAATAAACTGGACTATGGTTGATCTTTTTATCTATTTAAGGGTGAGTGGTGCTAGAGAACAGAGAATTACTTCTATCTCTTCCAATTTTCTCCTTTTTAAACCCTATCTGGTGCTGTGCTCATAGTGAACTCGATGTTCTTTTTTTGTATTCAGCATGCATGCCATATATGGTTCTGTCTCTGTAGTTATAGTTGCTATTTTTGATGCATCCTCTGACTATTCGACAAAATGTCAAGTCGAAACTTCCCATGAAAGCAACTTTAATAGGAAGTGGTTTTTATTTGGAGGGAGGATATTGTCACTATCAAAAATTTTCATTGCCAACTTACTACCTATCTAATTATCATTGGATCAAAGAAAGAGAATACTAAAAAAATTTGAAGAGAGATAAAATACTAATTCAATGGTGATTTGATAGGTAGTAAGTTAGTAGTAAAAAATTTTAGTAGTGAGAATATCACTCCTCTTTTATTTTTATTTTGTCATGAGTTAACATTGTTAATTATTTTTAAATATATGAGTGATTTTTATCAAGTTAGTTTACAAATTCTAGCTGAACTTTACAATATTTAAAATTAAATTTATTGTTCCAAAAAAAAAAGAGAGTAACTTTATCATCTTATTTATAAGTTGAATAATTACTACTAATAATGGAAGGGACTAAATTGTATTTTTTTTATAGACAAATATATTCGTAAATACTGAATTGCGCTCATAGGGTTAAAAAAAGGGTACGGCGTACACAAGTTTTAGTGGTTTTCCAAGGAGTTAATACTAAACACAAATTCAAACGGTGTCTTAGTGTGTCAAACTGGTCAATTTCAGTTTTTTTTTAGGCATCGTTTCTTTTTTCAATTTCATTTTCCTTTGCGTCGAAGGCAGCTCTAATTACTTGTGATTACTAATTTATACATCTAACTCATACACAAAAGTTACTTATCAAACACTCTTTTAAAAAATGGTAAAGAATGAGGCACCGACACTTTAAAATTTATGAGGTGTCGAGTTCGTAATATATCATTTCAATATTTATATATTAAAATAATTTTTTTTAATATATTAATTTTTAAAATATTTGAGAATATTATCTTATACAATACCATACCAAACATTATATAATATTAAAATTTAATCGATCTTATATTATCATATCTTATAACATCATGCCTTATCCCATATTATGTAAAAAAAAGTTTTGGGATACCCGTCCCCTTTAATAGGATTCTACAAGTTCTCGAACCAAATTTAGTCAGAAAATTGAGAAACTTGAAAAAAAAATAATAATTACTTGAACGCCTAAAGATAATCTTCAATGGAAATGCTCAATGCCTCCCCTTCTCTATAATCTTCAGTTCCTTGCCAAGTCCCACAATCATCACCTAAACCTTCCCACCAAAACACATCAAGAGAATGATCATCAGCATCAGTTTTGTTTTCATTTTCATAAGTTTCTGCCACAGTTGATGTTTCGCCAGCAATGTTGCGGGCATCAACATCCATGCCAGCATCCGAAGCCACCTTCTGAACAGACCTCGGAGACATGTCCTTCCCCTGAACACAGTAGTAAGACAAAGTCTCAGGGAAGTTAAGTTTGTCCAACGTCGTCGAAGGATTCCTCAGACAATACACAGCCACGTCATGAGCCACCGCCGCAGCCTCCGGTGTGGCATATGTGCCCAACCAGAGGCGTTCTTGCGTGCCAGGGACACGAATCTCCGATACCCATTTGCCCCATTTTCGTCTCCGAACTCCCTTAAACTTCTTGTGCTCATTTGTGGTCGTTAAATGCAGCACTGAATTGAAACTCATTTTGGCACAACTTGATGGATATGTTTACAGTGACTTTCTTTGTGTGTCCTTTCGTGGATCGCATTGTGAGAGAAGAGGGTAAATAGGGTGTGCTTATAAAGGTTGAAGATTTTCATATTCAAAAGGGTTCGAAGACTGAAAAGGCAAGCAAATTAGAAGGATTATGAGGTGGGGGAAAGTTAGGGTGGACCGCAAAAAAAAAGTCAAAATTTTCTAAGGTCAGAGTAAAATCGAAGGTTTGAGAATTGAGACGCTTAAAGTCTACCTAATAATATAAAAAATCTGTGACGGAATGAGCAGCAAGCAGACCAATTGACCTAGTAATCTATTATATAATTTAAAAGTTGGCATTTGTTTTATGGCTTCTGTGTTTTTATTTTAAATGATATAACTTTGTGTCATTTTTAATGAAATTACGTCGTTTTGGTGTGTTTTGTCATTTTTTCTAATTTATAAAATTAAAAATAAAAAGAAAATGGAGTAGAGAGAATGTTAAAACACACCAAAACAACGTAGTTTCATTAAAAATTATAATTGTCATATTATAATTGGCATTTGTTTTAAAATTTTGAATTCTTATTAGCTATAATTTCTAATTTTCATTTCTTTCATTAATATTTTTCTCATTTCTCATTTTCTAATTTTATAAATTTTTGCATTTTCTTGTTTTATTCATTTATTAATTTTATAATACTTTTATTAAAATAATAATTAATAGAATTTATAAGTAATAGATTAAATAAATAACTAAATTTTTATCGATAATATAAATTTAATATTATAAATACTATATTAATATTATTTATAATAAAATTTCAAATATATTAAATGTGTAATAAATTAATAAATTAATAAATATAAAAAATTAATTCAATTTTTCAGTTACTATATATTTTAAAGGACATTATATAATAGGTTTAACAAGAAAAAGGACATTATATAATATGCTATATATAAATATTTTTAAATTTTATTTATTTATAGAAAATTATATGTATATAAATATATATTTATCATATAAAGAACTTAGGATTGTGTTAAGTAATAAAACAGTTAATAAGTTTATAAATAATGTAAAATAAAATAACTGATTAATATGACAATTATAGTTTTGCGATTAAATTAAATAAATTTAACGATCATGATACCAGTTTGTAAAATAAAATAAAAAAAAGTTATATATTCATTTTTATAAATTAAAATTAAGTCACATCTTTATTAAATAAATATGAGTTTTTCTTTTTCTTTTTTGGTAAGCAATATGAGTTTTTCTATTATACTTTATAATATTATATGTAAATATATTTATATTCTTTAATTCTACATTTAAGATATTTGATTAAATATGATCTTTGAAATATTTTAATTACAAAATTACAATAAATAAAATCACATTAAACATTTATCTTGTAAATACAAAATTTATAACAATATATTTAAGGTTTTATAAGAGTTATGTCGTAGGAAAAATGATTATGTTATATTATAGAGATTAATTTTGCGTGCTGTAAGTTTTTTCTTTTTTGCTGCGGACCCACAAAATATTGTGTGTGTTGGAAATTTTTTGTGATCACTGTGACATGGTAGACGATAAACTCATATATTTAATATAAATAAGTCAATAAAGTGATGGCTATCATGTATCTATTATCCGATTTGATTGAAAACTGGAAACCAGTGACTCGTCTCCTTGTTAATAAAGTGATGGCCAATTCCTTTGTGCTTTTAGCTTTATAAAGCCCAAACGCAGTCCCGAGGATTGAAAATCACACCCGTCGGATTAAATAGTGGCTAAATAAGTAAACTGATCTCAACCACATGTAGCAGGTATTCTGGAGCAAAACTTAGGTCGGTGCAATGAATCGCGCGTGGATGGAGATATCATGTTATGTCACGAGTGACGCTATAAAGTATAAACTAAAGTTTCAGGTCACTCATTGCCTGGGCATAACGTGTCCTACACTTTCCTTAGACCATGTTATTGTTATGTTAACTTTGTTATGACTAAGTATAAAAAGCACGTGCTGACTATAGCATAATATTTAATAACTGTTTAGTCATAATATAATTTTAAAAATAACTGTAAAACTTCTTTATACAAAGGGTTTGTAATTTCTCATGTTGCACGAGAAATATAGTTTTCCTACATAGAGAAAGGAGTGGGGCCTATTTTAAAGAAAAAATAGAAAAGTAATTGGCACAAAAATCAAAATAAAAGTGGTAGGAGAGAAGATTTCTCATATAACATGAAAAATCTTTTTCCCTTACAAATGAGTTTATTTACAGGTAATATGTTGGTCATGTAACATAAAAAAAAAAAAAAAAAAAAGTAAGAGTGTACTGCACAAACAACAATTGATATGGGCCCATTAAATTTTATTTCTCTCTCCTTATATTTCTTTCTCTCTCTCAATTGTTCTTTGTGCATGAAAGTTTTGATTTTCGTGTTACATAACCGAACATATTCCCTTTATTTAGTCTCATAAATATATATTGGTGGGACCATCACGCATAATTCGTACAATGATTTAGAATTTTTTTAAAAACTTAAACTCTTCATTTTAAGTAAACTTTTTAAAAAATTTAAATTATATGCATCATGGCCATGTGAGACTTAATCTATGGAGCAATCTAAATAATTTAAATATGAAATTAATAAAATTAATTTGAATTATAATTTTTCTTTTTGAATTTAAAATTTGAATTTAAATATAGTCATCAAATTAGATTTGAAGACAATAGAGAAAGTTAAGGAAATCAATTAATTAGATTGATTAGCTCAAATTAAGGAAACCAATTAATTAGATTAATTGGATAAAATTAGAGAAATCAATCAATTGAATTGATTGGATAAAAAGAATAAAATTGCCCAATATGATTGAGAAGTGATAGGACGCTGATCAAGGGGTTGATTAGCCATCATATTTAGTTTTTATTTTTCCTTATTTTTCTTTATCCAAAACCCTAGCCGATAATTATTCACTACATTTTCTCTCTCTTGAACAAACCCTAGCTGTCATTTTCTCTTGACCATTCTCTTGAATTTTAGAGACCTCTCTTGAAGGATCTTGGATGTTGAAGAATCGTTCTTCTCCTACAAGACAACAAGATGGTGTGGACTTTAAGACGAAGGATTCAAGAAGTATAATGAGTCAAGATAGCGAACTTCAAGTGATTGTGCATGAAATTCATGCAGAAGGCATGTCCCTTAGTGAATCCTTCCAAATTATTGCATTTATAGAATAGTTACCTCCATCAAGGAAGGAATTCAAGAATTATCACAAGCATAATAGAAAAGAGATGTCACTTAAAGATTAATTCTATGATTGCGGATACAAGATACTATAAAATTTCTGAGTGAAAGTTTGGCAAAAATCTGGTGGTCTCAAGATCCAATAATGTTGAAGAAAATTCAAAGACCAAGAAGATATCTTTAAGAAGCATTTTGAAGAGGGATCTAACAAGGGTTCAACTAAGAAGTTCAAAGGAACTTATTTTTATTGTAGCAAATCTTGCCACCGTGCTAAGGATTGCAAGAAAGGGAAGAACTTCAAGAAGAAAAATTTCACACAACCCAATATGATTGAACCTCCTTCTGATGGGGTTGAAGACATGAACCTAGTGGTTGTGGTTTCTGAATGTAACTTAGTGGAAAACGCTAAGGAATAATGGATGCACGCCAGAGCCATGAGGCATGTGTGTGCAAATAAGTGAGCATTTTTCTTCGTACAACTGCATGCAAAGGAAATTGAAGAACTATATATAGGAAATTAAGCAACCTATAAAATATAGGGTACTTGAAAGGTGAATTTGAAGATGACATATGGCAAAGCAGTGAAAGGGCTTCATGTGCCTGGTATTCGCAAGATTTTAGTGTGTGCCCTAGATCTTTCTTTAAGAAAGAATGACTTCAAGGTAGCGTTTGTTTCTAATATGTTTGTAGTATCTAAGAATGATGTGTATGCACGAAAGGTTATCTTAGTGATGGTCTATTTAAGTTCAACGTAATGACTATCGTAACCAAGGATGCAAAAAATAATCACGGTTGTAAATAACCAATTCAATCCAAAAACTTAAGTTGTTGGGTGAGACTACATTAAGGGTTTTATATATCTCTAACATGCCCTCTCACAAGAGAGCCCTTTGGGTTTAAAGGTGGATGATGCATCAGGACCAACCTACATGTTTTAAGAAATTCCATAAAAAAAATGTCAAAATAGGGGACGACGATGATTGAAATCGGGACATCGAGGCTCTAATACCAGCGACCTATGGGTTATGGGCCCACCACATAAACCATTAAAAGTCACCTTACACCTTAAGGTTTTGGGTTGAAGTAATTCTTTACATGATATCAGAGCTTTAATAACAACAAGGTCACGAGTTCGATCATCATCTTCCCCCACTTTCTAGTGGAATTAAATAAGCACAAGGTAAACCAAAATTGGGCCTATGCAATATCCGCGTTTCAAGTCCAAAGGGATGCATGAGAGGATGGGTTAGAGAATAATATAAACAATTAAAAGGCCTTCACCAACACCTTAAGGTTTTGGGTTGAAGTGGTTATTTACATGGTATCAGAGCCTCTGGATCCATTATTCTTTCAATGAAAGCTATTGTTGGATATTCTCCAGATAAATGTCAAAATATGGTTCTTATGGATGATTTAACAAAACATACACCAATTACAAAAATTACTTTTTTAATTGGTACACTTTCTCTTTGTGGTATTTCACCCTTTGCCTGTTTTTCGTCTAAGGATGAGATTTTTGATGATGGTTGGTTATATTCACCAGTTTTCTTAATAATAGCTTTTTTTGCAGCAGGATTAGCTGCATTTTTTCTGTATAATATCCACGCTTCAAGCCCAAAGCCCTCTTGCGTGAGAGGGCGTGTTAGTGAATAATATAAACTATTAAAAAAGCCTTCACTCAATGCTGATGTTTCTTCAGTGAACTTGCTTGAGTCTCTTACTTTATGACATGTTAGATTAGCACACATTAATTAATAAGTTAATTAATATGAGAATAATATTGTGTAAGTTTGAATTCTTGGGTGCAATATTAATTATTAAACAAACAACATTTTTTTACATTCCATTTTTTAGTATGAGTTTCTGTCTTCTACATTATTTAATTTTCGATATTGTGATTTTTAAGTATTGGATATATATATATTTATTGGGAAAAATATTTATCCTTTTAAATGACACAACTTATATCCTTTCACTCTCACAAAGAGGTAGGACCCACATCTTTATTTTTTTGTCAACTCTCTCTTATCTTTTATCTAGATATATATATATATATTAAATCTATAGTTAAATATAAGTTTTTGGGGTTTGGCCCACAAGCTACAATCCATTTTGACAACTCTTAAGCATGAGACTAAGGGTTTGTTTGAGGCGTCTTTTATTTTTAGCTTCTTTTGTCCTTATAAGAAGAAGCTTAATTAATTATATATTTTTTAAAAAACTCTTATCATAAAAGAAACTTTTTTATAATGAATAAATAAGAAAAAGCTAGAAGCTCTCGTGAGGAGTTATTTTAAGATTTACATTGGCTTTTTATGAATCTTCATTTTTTTTTTTCAATTATGCCCTTATTCTAAAATTATATTTACAAATTTTTTTTCTCTCTTTTAATGAAAAATCATTGAACCTCATTCTCCCCTGCAAAATGCTAACAACGTCACTAAAAAGAATGAATAAACTGTATTTTATTCATTCTTTGATATATTTTTTTCCTTTAAAATCTTCGTTTTAAAACCTTTACCTTTTATTTCTTATCATATTTTTGTTTATGGTAATTTTAATTAGAAAGAGAGCTTACAAAAGTTATTTTAACAAAAAACTTTTTTTTAACTTGAACTTTAAAGAAATTTCTAAGATAATTTTTTTATATAATTACAATAACTTTTAGCTTTTTTTAAAACTCTTTTTTTTTTAATTTTAAAAATTATGCGTCAAACAGGCTCTAATTCCAAGTTGAGTCCCTACATGCTCTTTTAAGTTTTAAGATAATCTTATGCCCAAATTAGTTACTTTAAGTTATTTTAACAAATATCTGATGATTATTAGTTCGTCCGTGTTATGCCCAAATTAGCACCTATTTGCCTAAATACTCAATTGCTTATGTAGTTAAGAAAAAGGTAAACATTGTTTCCAAAAAAAAATAAAAAAAAGGTAAACGCACACAAGTTTTAGTGGTCCAACGAATTGACAAGGAACACGTTCAAAAGGTTTCCTAGTGTCAAATGTTTTTTTTAGGCATCGTTTCGTTTTTGAATTTCATTTTCCTTGGCTTTAAAAGGAAGAACTAAAACTAATTGGTCTCTTTATACCAAAAAAAAAAAAAAAAACTAATTGGTCTCTGACCATACACTAAAACTAATTGGGCTTTACTTTTTTTATGTTATTACTCAGTTTTTGTTTCCTCCCTTATGTGGTATAATTTCCCAAACTAATTACTTGTTTCCTCCCGGATGTTCAAAAAAGGTGGGAGGATTTTTACTTTCTCTCGAGTTGAAATATCACTATCTAATTTCACTTAAACTTTTATCTATTATATATATAAAAAAAATTTAATGTTTCTAAAATAAATGTAGATAAGTTATCTACATTCGTTTCCAAAACGATGTCGTTTTGCGTTGAAAAATTAAAAAATCATAATGAAAAAAATTATTATAATCCTGAAATAAATTATAATTACAAAAATACCTTGATTTTCGTTCAAAATAACATCATTTTGGGCTCATCGTAGATAAATTATTTACGTTAACGGTAGAAAAAATGAATCCATAACAAAATAAAAAACTAAGGGATAGAATCCGGTTACAAACTTTTTTTGCAATTATACTAATGTAGGACCGGTCGTACACTGTGTGATTAATGTAGGACCGGTCCTACATAGTGTAGTTTGTAAGAGTTTGTAAATAAAAAAGTTTGTAAATATAACTTGTCCCAAAAACTAATTACTTGTGACTATTTACATAGGGAAAGTTATAGTTACAATTTTTTTTTTTACAACCATACCTTATCACCGTTGATTTATGCCAATTAACGGTTATCATTTTAGCAAATTAAACTCATTAATTAATTATTAATTCACAATAAATAATAACTGTTGATTAGCGAAAAGTAGTGATCAGATATGGTCGTAAGAGATTGTAAAAAAAAAATTTCTAAGTATAATGTTCCTCATTTACTTATTTATACATCTAATAACAGATACCCAAAATATTACTATCTATCTATAGTTGAAATCTTGAACGCCTAAAGATAATCTTCAATGGAAATGCTCAATGCCTCCCCTTCTCTACATTCTTCAGTTCCTTGCCAAGTCCCACAATCATCACCCAAACCTTCCCACCCAAACACACTATCAGAACGATCATCAGCATCAGTTTTATTTTCATTCTCAGAAGTTTCTGCCACCACAGTTGATGTTTTGGCAGCAATGTTGCGGGCATCAACATCCATGCCAGCATCCGAAGCCACCTTCTGAACAGACCTCGGAGACATGTCCTTCCGCTGAACACAGTAATGAGACAAAGTCTCAGGGAAGTTTATAACTTTGTCCAACGTCGTCGTCGTCGAAGGACTCCTCAGACAATACACAGCTACGTCGTGAGCCACCGCCGCAGCCTCCGGTGTGGCGTATGTGCCCAACCAGAGGCGTTCTTGCGTGCCGGGAACACGAATCTCCGATACCCATTTGCCCCATTTTCGTCGCCGAACTCCCTTAAACTTCTTGTGCTCATTTGATGTCGTTCCATCATGCAGCACTGAATTGAAACTCATCTAAGCACAATTACTTTGTGTGTGTCCTTTCGTGGATCGCGTTTTGAGGGAAGATGGTAAGTAGGGTGTGTTTATAAAGGTTGAAGATTTTTTATATTCAAAGGGGTTCGAAGACTGAAAAGGTAAGCCAAATAGGATGAGGATGTTGGGGATGTTTGGGGTGGACCATAGAAAAAAGGTCAAAATCTTCAATGGTCAAAGTAAAATTAAAGGTTTGGGATGCTCAAACTAATGATATTAAAAATATTTAGTTGGATGGTATTAATGAACGAAATGTTTCATTAAAGTCTTGCAAGTTGGAGCTAAAGGTTATGGCCAATGAATGCGTGGAAACCACACCGATTGACCTAGTAATAATCTATTATATAATAAGAAAGTTTGGTATTCTTAAGATTTTATTTCATATTAATACTAATTTATAGGTGGTAATAGATAAATCATAAATTAAATAGATAATCAAATTTTCTATTAATAATATAAAATATTAGCAAATTTTATTTTTGAATTGTTTTAATTATATTGAAAATGAAATAAAGTGATACAATATATTTAAATAGCTATTCATTCGATATTTAATTATTGAAACTATTATATATTTTATCATTATTTATTATATATAATTATTTTTATATTTGTAACAAATACATATTTATTATATAGAATGTTAGTAGGTTAACGGTATCCGAACAAATGATTGGTTAATAAATGATCATAATTTAGTGACGAAATAAAAAAAAATTAAAAATCATTATAACAATTAGTAAATGAGTTTTATAATTCTCGCTAATATGAGAGTTAGAACTTTCCTACACACCCTTCGATTTTTGTGCTGATATGGGTCCCATATATTATTCTTTTACACATGGGTCCCATGTGCTTTTTATCTATATGACATGAGATTTCAATTCTCATGCAATATGAGAAATATAAAACTCTTAGTAAATTTAGATATTTAATTTAATAATGCAGTTTAGAATAATTAGTAACGAGGAATTCCCATTTAGAGCTTTCAGAATTATAAAGCCCACACGCAGTCACGAGGGCTGAACCTCACACCCGTTGGATCAAATCGTGGCTATTTAAATGGACGGACCTCAGCTGCAAGTACCAGATATTCTCTTCCGTAAACATAGGTCGGCGCGATGAGTCGCGCGTGGACGTAGCTATCATGTTATGTCACGAGTGACGTTATAAGCTAAAGTTTCAGGTCACACTCGCTGCCTTGTGCTTAGCGTGTTATACACTTTCCTTAGACTCTTTCTTTGTCATCCTAATTTAATTTTGGAATGACTATGGATACAAAAGCAAGTGCTGACAATAATGTAATATTTAATAAATTAAAAAGATGAGAAGATATATTCTCACTATCAAAATTTTCTACTTCCAATTTACTACTTATCTAATTACCATTAGATTAATATTTTCTCTCTCTCCAAATTTTTTTTAACATTCTCTCTCATTGATCCAATGATGATGTGATGGGTAGTAAATTGATAGTAAGAATTTTTGGTATTTAATAAATTAAAAATAAGCAAAAGTATTAAAAAAAATTCACTTCGATCTTGTGGTCTAATTAGTTACCATATTGGCATAATATAGTTTAAAAATAACTACAAATTTATTAACATAGTGTGTGATTGAAATGCACATGAGGGGAAATTGCATGATATTAGGCAATTCAGAGTCAAATGAGGATCGAAAAACCCAACTTGCCATCCACCATTTACGTATCTTCATAAGTTCGTGTCTTACATCATACTTGACGCTAAACTTGGTAATTTTATGTAACAAATATTTATTGCAAAAGTAAGCAAAGGATGCTGGATCGATGACTACCATATTTTCTGAAGTTGGAGAGAGAGCCTTTGTGTTCAGAGAATGATTGACCAGTTCAAATCGAGCTTCAAACTTTGATGAGAGCCACAGATAACCATTAATATCTAAAGCGCATTATGCTCTTCACTCTTCAGTGTGAACTCACACGAACCGCCCAAAAAGTGCAAATTTGTTCTTTCTGCTTGTTTCACATCTCCGATAGAACGTAAATTTCGTGCTTATTGGTTGGCTTCATGGAATCTAACCCATGACTTTGGGCTGAAGATCTGGGAAATGCTTCCAAATGAACTCTAAATTTATGTGCGTGCTGATTTGTTAGGAGTCTCAAATCTCAATTACCCATTGATTAGGTTTTTTTTTTTTTTTTTTTTTTACTTTTGGGGTTTGGCTCCGATATGTTTTAAAAAAAAAACTATTGTTTTATACTTTCCTATTTAAATTTTTTTTTGGAAGAGTAAAGGTATACTTAAAACCTATTTTCATTTATAACCTCTTACGACCACATCTTAACCGTTGATTTCTTATAATTTATTGAAAGTTATAACCAAATCATTTATAACCAGATCTTTGATTTCCTATCATTTAATATTTATAACCACATCTTACAACAACAACGATTGTAATTTATTGAAAATTAATAATTATTTAATAAATATGATACAATAAATTATAACCGTTAATTTGACGAAAATCAACAGTAAAGATGTGATCGTAAACAAAAATAGATAGTAAGTATAACTTTTCTCTTTTTTAACATTATATAAAATTTGGGTTTTATGTTTATCATTTAACATAATATAACTTCACTTTCCTACACACACATTAAAGAGGTGTGGTCCACATGTTTTTCTTTCTCTTTTATCATTCCACTTTTTCTTTCCTTTTGATGTTAGAGTTGGAAACAACACTTACATTATGTTACATAACACTAATAAAACCCATAAAATTTCATACTAATTTCATTAATAGAGAGGAGACTGACATTATTTAGTAGAGTAAATATAATTTTTATTTAAAATAAAAGGTGATAAAAATAATGTTGAATAGTATGAGTCTTAAATTCTACTTAAATTAGGAGTAATTTTCCTATATTTACTGGGCTGAATAAACTCAAAGTGCAGGTAAATGAGCCAGCCCTAAAGGAGTAAGCCCAAGTTGGTAGAAAAGGGCATTTTTCCTATGTTTTCACATTTTACTTGCAGAAGAGGACACATGGCAGATTAAAAGAATAAAGAAGATGAGATGGCAATGTGAGAACTGTGCATTTGATCTAATGGACAACATGTACTTGAAGCTTTAATTTAAATCATAGTCTTTGTTTTTGTAAAAGAGAAGAGAAAATTTTCCTTAGAGTCAGTTTTACATTTTTTTTTTGGAGCGCTTTAGTTTTCCTTAGGTCTTTGTTTTTGGAGCGCTTCAGTTTTAGATTTTCGCATGCAAGCTTTTGGATTTGTTGTACTTTGGTTAAGCCTTTCGTAGTTTTACGATTTCATTTGTGAAGATCAAATTGGTCCGTACCTTCAACTTTTACGTTTTCTTGTCTTTGTGAATGAAGAACATATTTACTTTAATGTCATAATTCATTTTTGCTTTAATCTTCAACATGCATTGTTAATTTCTTTTTCTAGAATTCTGATGAAGATAACAAGTACCTATTAATTGATTCAAATTGTTGTGCATGTTCTTGATGTTTGATTAATGAAGTTTTCTTGGTTTGAGTTCCATGGGAATCGGCTTAACAATTTTTGCATGAACTTGTAATGGGAAATTTGAGTTTATGAATTTCATTAATTCAAAATTTCAAGTTTAAGACTAATTTGGGAAAGAATTTGATTATAAGTCATAACTGATTGATTCAAGATTAAAGGATTAGTATTAATCAATTTCAGAATTGAATTTGAAAAAATTTAGTTAAGTTCTACAAAAATAAGATTCCATCGAGATAGATGTTATAGCAGTTAAAACGCAGACATGCATTTTTAAGGGAAAGTCATTGAAATCAGAATTCTAGAGTTTTAATCTTCATTCTTACTCAATGTGTTCTGACCATTCTTAGCTTAATTTACATTTTAGGAATTACAATTTTCATTGAAAAAAGCAATTACATTCATCTTCGAGAAAACTAAAAAAGAATAAATAAAAGAAATTGAATTTCCCATTCCGTTCATAGAACGATACTTGAATCCTTTTTGGATTCTATATTTTTTATGAATACCAACAAATAGTGTGTGAAAAGTATTTTATTAAAATGTAAAAAATAAATAAAATCCTTTACTGCACATATAGAAAAACGACACAGTAGCCAAACATCTTGGTCTAAGGTAGGACCACAACTAGTAAGAGGCCGATTCAAAAGAAGGGTAGGCAAAGTTGGCTTAAGCAGGTAGCAACACTCTAATTTCCTCTCTCAACCCACTTGTAATTTTAACTCTCCAAGCCTTGCGCATGGAATCTGTGATGGCATTGATAAAGAGACTACAAGGATGAGGACCACTAAACCCACAAACAAGATCGGCACTCTCGCTTGAGAATGAGATACTCTTTCCTTGATAAAAATGAAAAAATAAAATAAAATTATAGAATGATATACGGTCTCAAAGTGAGATTGGATCTATTACTACTTACGGAATGACTTGGATATCACCAATTGAATCTAAAGAATTAAGCCAGTGTTTTTTTCAAACGGTATTTTTTTTAACAAAACTTTTTTTTTTTAAATTACTCCACTGATCTCTGAGAGACTTCGTCCCGACTATATCGAATCCGACCCGGGTAGGTTACCTAGCATTGGCAAGTGAAAGAGATTTTTTGAAAGAAATTAAAAAAGACAAAAAATTGATATGTGCTTTAAAATATATTTTAAAAGTTAATTTAAAAATTAACTTTATTTAAATATTTAACTCCAACTTGTTTGCTTAAGATGTTTCACATAACAAATGGCATTCCGTCGCAAATCGCAGGCTTTCCTAAGGCACTTTTACTCACAGCTGCAATATTATCTTTTTGGGAGGGGTTATATTTACGACCCAAATTGTTTACAAACTCTTACAACCATATCTTAACCGTTGATTTTCGCCAATCAACGGTTGTCGTTTATTGTGAATTAATAATTAATTAATAATTTTGATTTGCGAAAATCTTAACTATTGATTGACGAAAATCAACGACTAAAATATGATTGTAACAAGTTGTAAACGGGAATAGGTTGTAAATATAACCTTTCCCTATCTTTCTTCCTGGCAATATAATTAACAAAAATACTTTTAAAAATTTACGAGCCTAAACAAAAAATTATTATTTTTTAATTGAAGAATAAAATAAGGTTACTTCTTTCAAAATCAATCCTACAACCTGAATTTTTTTTTTCTCTCCCAATAAAGAATGTGTGCAGCCAAAAACTTATGTTTTTGTCAATATATCCGTTGAGTTGCAAACCTGCACTTGATGATCAACTATCCCGTGAGATGAGGTGTGCTTTAGTTGAGCTTTATAATTGACAATCCATTCATAAAATAAAAATGAAAGAAGACAATTTTTTTGAAATATCATTGTCGAATGTAAACTTTAAAAAATGGGTATAGTATACAGAGTAACATTGAAACAAAAAAAATAAAAGGTTATAGATTTGCCAGGATCTAGACTCATGATGTACAATATTAGATAATATTTTCATAGCTGAAATGACAAAGATGATGTCTAATTGAGAGCATTAGAGACGGAATATAAGAAGTCCAAGAAGCCAGTTCCCTTTAAAAGACCCTTACCCGTTAAAAGCTCAAAATCCAACAACAGGAGGAAACCAATAACAGCTGCTTTCCCGTTTATTATTTCGTTCTTCCGGTTAAAACCAAATCCTTCTTGATCCTCATCAACCACCATTCTAACCTAAACATGTCATAGAACTAATAATTCAAAAGGGCAGCCAAATGGCATTGCATTGATCCAAAACTAAATATCAGAATGTTAATGTTGTTACCTCATCAACGTTGACATCAGATGCTGTTACACCAGGTTGAGCCTTCCCACTAAACACAATTTCAGTAGAAGCATCCGATTTTAGATTTCCTCTCATGCTGATATAAATATTCTGTTCATCTGTTTTCACAGGATATACAAAGAGTCCCCTCAAAGCAGGTGTCAGAACTCTCAGAACAGGATTATTTGGATACCACTCCTTGATATCTCCTGTTCTTAGATCAAATGTGCTATCAGTTGTTGGGCAAACTATACACCCATCCTGCCAAAAAAGAAGAAGAAAGGAATTGGATAAAAGATCAGACTCATTTTCAGTCAAAATAGACTAATGAAAAAGTTTACATGGGTGTGAAAATTCCAGAAATTAAAAAATTTGTTAGTAAGAATGCTACAAATTGACATTCTCATGCAATGCATAGTGTGCGTACAGCATAATTGACCTAAGCTAAGCTGAGAATATTAATGAACATCAATTTAGTACCCCTTTTAACTTTTTGCAGTTTCTTAGGAATTCTCTGCCTAATGCTTGACCAATGGTCATTGAATTTTCAAATATGGTAAATCATAAACCCAATTGCGACATTAACTCAGTAAATGCTACAAGAGAAAAACATAGGTGCTGTTTGGTAGGAGTAATTTTTTTAGAATGCCAGGAAAGTGATAGTAAGATTTGTATTTATCCATGTTTGGTAGAAGTTTTTGCAAAATTTTTCCGGATATCTGATTTGCCCAGGATTTGCATCTATGTACAAATTGTGATGAAGTTTCCCTTCCCAAAATACCTCCAAAGGGGTAGTATTTTTGGAATACCAGATAATAGGATTTTGACACTAAATTTGTGGGACAAATCTACCCTTCCTTTTCGTGCCTGCTGTCACACGTTGCATATTACTCCAAATTCTAGACAAGTGAAGGAAGAGGAGTTACAGCCTAATGTCTCCTACCTGCAGATTATTGTTGATTCAGTTATGGAAGATGAGGATTTAGGAAGCAAAAGAGAGAATTTTTTCTCACTCTACTGATAGAGTCCGTGCTTATGTATTTGACTGATTCTTGTTTGATACCCCATTTACAAAAAATGGCAAGACTCAAGGTGGATTGGAAGATCAATGGAAGAGACGCATTATACTTTCAGACGGAGGAGGGTTCATTTCCAGCTTTAGTAAATAGGCTAGAGTTTACAATTTTTTTTTCTTCAATGGCTCAAGAAAAGCCAGATCCATTGTTTATCTGTAAGAACAACATTCGTTATCATGTTTGAATAAAAAAATGAGGGTGGAATTATTTTTTGTAAAATAACCACAAATTCCCATTAATATTTCACAATCAACCAAACACAGACTCGGTAACTGTAAAATTTTGGCATACCAAACAACTTTTTTGCAACATTCCTAGGTAATCTACTTTCACATCATATTCCTGGAAATCATGATTCTCGCTCACCAAAAAATTTCTCTTCAACCAAAAGCCCCAAAAGAAAACTGTGGTAATAATAACACAATGGACACACAAAAAGAACTAGCTCATCATCACATATTTAATGCTTATCATCATGTTGCCCAGGCCCGAACTGAAATTACAATTGCAAGCTGCAAGTAGTATTGTTTTGAATAAGATATTATTATTATCATCACATCTCTACAAAAACCTTTTTCTTGATTCACCAATCCATTACATAACCCAAATAATAATAATAAAAATAATTTTGCACAATTTGTTATTATGCAATATCCTCATACAGTTAGTTGATACAGAAGAACAAAGAATTAGTTGCAATTGAACTAAAAAAGCAAGTAAAGGAAAGAACTTTGAACCTGGGTGAGCTTGGCATTGAGCAATCCTTCACTGTAGGCGCCTTCAGCAGGTGACCTATTTTCAATGGCGTAAACTTGATCTTTATACCAAAGCAGCAATATCGTCTCGCCGTCCTGAATAATCACGCGCCGCTCTCCCCTGGGAAGCGCCGACAGCGGCACCACCGGAACCCAATTGGCATTCCCTCCGCCGCCGTCACCGGACGCCGATGACTCTTCGGCGACGGAAACTTGGGTTGCTTTGCATGTGATTCGCGGAAGAGAGTTCCTGCAGGGAAGGTAGTGATAACAGAGTAAAGACTTGGGCGAAGAATGGGAGAGGTTTGAGTGGGAAAGAAGAAGCGGTTTGGGAGAAGGGATAGAGAAAGAGAGAAAGTGAGTTTTGGAGGATGAAAGAGCTAAAGGGTTGGTGGCCATGGAGCTTGTGATTGTGAGTGGAGAAACAAAGAGAGGAAGGAATTGGAGAGAGAAAGTGAAAGGGTCTGCATCTACGTGAGTGAGTGAGTGGATGTGTGTAGTTCACACAAAGAAGATAAAGTCGAGGACGGGGTATTAGCCACAATTCAATTCTAATGTAAATGCTTGTCACGTAGGGCGAAATTGTAATTTTCTTAAATTATAACTATTTATCCGAAAAAATAGAAAAAAATTTAAAAGTTCTAAATTTTGAGGAGTATAATCATTAATTATACAATTAAAAATAAAAAATAATGTTAAAATCTAAGAGTTTCTACACATTTATGGGATAAGATTAAGGGTTTTATAATTCTGATGTTGAACGAGAATTGAAATTTTTGTAGAGATAAAAAGCATGTGGGACCCATGTGTAAGAAAAAATTACATGTAGGACCCATGTCCGCACGAAAATTGAATGGTGTATAGAAAAAATTGAATTCTCATGTTAAATGAGAATTATAAAATCCTAAGATTGATGTAAGAATAATAAATTTCATATTCAATTTTTATGTTGATTTCTGTTAACCAAAATAACTGTAATTAATTTGATTATTATTATTAATTAATTATTAATTTTTAATAAATAAATTTTTTCAGATATATTAAAATTAATTGTAAGATTTATATTCTTATATCGGAATAAGAATATCCTATTAATTAAAATAAAAGGGCATGTCTAAAGTTAATCATGACATGACTGAATGTATTTACGTTTTGTTAATAAGCGATTTATAATTTATTATAAATATTCGTTGAGCAAGATTGATGATTTATCTTAATCTTAAAATGATAATAATTTTTATTTTAAATATTTTTATATAAAAAATATAAAATTATATAAATTATGTTAAAACTACCGATTTTAAAAAAATTATAAAGATTAACTATTAAATTGAGTGTATAACTGTTTATCAAAAAAAATAAAAAAATTGAGAGTATAACTATCTTAAAAATTGGATTTGAGTTATCTGCGTCTCATTCATAAAATTGTCATAATTTTATTATAAATACTTATAAAAATTTAAAATTAAATAAGAACCGTTAAATAACATATATAACTAGGGATTTACATCTATCATGTCACATGACACCAACAACTTTCCTACACACACAACATTTTGTGGGACCCACATTTTCTAAAGCAAAAAAAAAAAAACTAATGCACACAAAACGAATCTCTATAACATTACACAATCACTTTTCCTATAACATAACTCTTATAAAATCCATATAAGTATTTTATAAGTGCAGCCAATTCTACATGCTAAATATTATTCATTGAAATTTGTTCTGGATGGGTCAATTAGATATTTTTATTGGCAGCCCGATTGGTCCAGCCCATTATTCACCAAAAGACCAAAGACATTTTTTCCTCACACTATAAATACCATCACTCCTCTTTGAAGAGTCATTTTCTTTTCCATTACTTTGATGTTATTTTAAAAGAATGGAAAAATATTTCTACTTTGAATATAGAAAATTTTATCTACGATTCATTATGTTACTAATGGATCCCACTTTTTTCTAAAAACGGTAAAATATAGTATAACGACTTTCTTTCTTTATTTCTTTTTCTTTTAACTAATGGGTCCCACTTAAAAAAAGATCTGTCAGACATTCTTCTATATCAAAACTGGAGATCCCTGAACCTAGTTTGGTACAAGTTTTTGTTAAAGATACTTAGATAAATGGAGGTGGTATTTTGGATGTCCATGTTTGGTATCATGTTTGATGGAGGAGAATTTTTTTTTTCAAGGAAAATATAATTACTGGAAAAATGGTAAGAAAGTAAGTTTGATAGAAACATTTAAGAAAAATTGTTTGGTTGACCGGAATATTACTGGAAGATTTATTTAAATTTGTAGTCTATATTTGATTGAATGTAAAATAATGATGGGGAAATAGGTTAAATTGAAGAAAATACCCCAATTATAAATTTTTTGTGAAAGTGAACTCACTCACTATGAGGGTCAATTTGGTCCATAACTTTTCCCGCATTTTTTCATTTCCCCATCTATCCCAAAATACCATATCTCAAATGATTTTTTGGAATAGTAAAAATCAACACAAAAAGAGTTTCCTATGCTTCCTAATCTCCTAGTATTTTTTTTTTTTTTTTTTTTGCACACTTTTACCAAACATGGTATTTATCAATAGCCACTTTCACTTCCCCATCAAACTCAAAATAAAACTTATACCAAACACATTCTTACGAGGTGGTATTTGCTGATAGATGGGGAAATCCAAAAAGGATTGCAAGCAAGAAGACCAAAATGACCTTGATGTTTTGAAAAACTATAGCAAACTAAAATCACATTTTCCCATTTTATTTTAGTCAAGGGTTGTTGTGGTAATTTAATTATATTTTCTCATCTATATTTTACCTTCAACAAAACATAGACTTTGTAAATTTACATAAATTTCCCTGGTAATATTTCGATGAACCAAACATCTTTTTTTTAAATTTTTTTATCAAATTTACTTTTTTACCTTTTTTCCATTAATTATATTTCCCCAACAAAAAATTTTTCCCCTCTACCGAGCGAATTACCCGGAAAGAAATATTTCCTCATTATCATAATAGCGGCCTTGCACCTCCCCCTTAATTCTTATTTTACTATTATTTCTCCTTTTACATTGACATATTTCACCAGTCATGAAAAACATCCCCCCTCCAATCCCTTAACAAGTTCAAAACTAGTAAAAATAATTTCCGTAACTGTTGATTTGGACACATTTTAGGTTTTTCAGTAAATTTTCACTAGACAATTGGGTTAAAAAAAAACGGTCCAAAAGGACTCAAAAGTGAAGGTCACCGGCCATCTAAAAGGGTCATGAGCCATTTCTTTGATGGCCCATGGATATGTAGAATCTCCCTTGTCCATTTAGTTAACCTTATTTCTTCCCAACTTTCTTTTTTACCTTTTTATTTTGAAAATTTGAGACTTTAATTAATTATTAATTATTACTTGGGTACGGGAAAACAATATTCAAAATCTTTTTTATAATTTTTTTTGTTGGTGTGGCATTGGACGACTTTCTATAATTATTGGAAAGACCATTTTACACTAGTATTTATATATTTGATTAGGACAAACTTACTCTTAGATAGCCCATTACGATAATTGAGAATTTTTTTTAGGAAAAAACATTTATATTTAAACACAGTTATTTTAATTAATTTTTTTAATATTTAAATTAAAAAAAAATCTCTCATTTTCACCTACCATATTTTCTCTTATTATAAAACACATTAATTTTAATTAAAATGACACAATTCTATATTATTTAAAAAGACATTAATATGGTGGTCATTTTTTCTGATTTGTGGTAGTGTGTTCCGTGATGTCACATGATGATGCTGGGATATGTCTCGAATTGTTAGTGTTCCTGAATTACTTGGCGTCCTCGGAGCTTTAAAATTGGCCATAGACCGAGGCATAAATTTCTAGAGGAAGAATATTCTTACTACCAAAATCTTCTACTACCAATTTATACCTATCTAATCACCATTGAATTAAAGAGAGAGAATACTAAAAAGTTTTTGAAAAAAGAAAAAATATTGATCCAATGGTAATTAAATAGGTAGTGAGTTGGTAGTAAAAGATTTTGATAGTAAGAATATCTCTCCTCAAGTTTCTATGTGTTCTGCCTGTGGCAGATGTGTCCAACGTAGGTTGGATGATTGATCTCGGATTCAGATGTTCCTCTCTGGATATCTATAGATTAGGTATCTGGGAGGAACGTGGATCACTGACACTGACCTAGGCGTTTGCCTCCAAGGTGTGTGTGCGTGATATCCAATGATTAGGGTTAGATTGTGTACCTTGTTACTCCACCTACCTGCCTTATATAGCCCGGCTCTAGGGTTTGCTTGGGTTGGGCCGAGGTGTAGAGTGGGCTTGAGTCCAGCCCATAACAGTTGCCCCCCAGCTCGGTAGGCTGAGTTATCAGAGTGCCGAGTTGCGTTGATTGTCTGACCTGGTACATCTCGGTTTTAGAGCCGATATGCACTTACTCATCAATCTTTTCATCCTGCGGCCATTCTCCACGTGTCTTAAACCATCATAATGCGTATCGTCGATTATCTTTTGCGCCACCTTGGCATTTAATGCGATTGCGACTGTACAGATATCAATTGTTTTGTCCTGTCGGGTGCTTTTTGCTTTTTGCTTTTACCCTTTTGCCCTTGTCTTTTCGTTTTCGCGGGTCATAACTCCTGAACTTCTCCCCTTTCCTTATTTCACTGGCATTTCCCCCTTTTCTCATCTTTCTGCTTCTGCTGTTAGTTCATTTGCGATTTGTTGCGTTCGGTTGTGCTCCGAGGTTTCCCTATTGAGTATCAACCTTCTCCATCAAGCATTTGGTATTACTTGCTCTGTAGGTATGGGTTTCTTGACCTTTCTTTATTTCTTTGCCTTCTATTATTGTCGTTGCCTGCGTTTCTGTGTTGTCGCTTTCCTTATTTCGTTTAGTCTGCATTCGTCCCCTATATGTTCGGTTTTCTCACCGCCACTGGTTACGTTTGCTATTCTTGCCTGGAAAAGTTCCCAGTACGGATGAGGGAATTCCTTACGGGTATAGGAGGGCCACTTGCCCTCGCGTTTTTGGCCGGAGTGACGAAATTCTGGCAGAGAAAGAAGCTAGAGCTGCTGAAGAGGAGGTGATTCGAGACCATGGTGCCTCTTTTGGCCCAGGACGTTGGCCGCCGGCTTCCGGGCCCGGACGTCGTCGTCTTGTTTCTGGCTCCGGACGTCGTCCACCAGTGAGATCTCGTCCCAGTGGTCGAGGGCGGTCTCGGTCCTCTAGGCGAGGTCGGTCCCAGCCTTCTGATCGTGCCGCGGGCTATTCGTCCGCAAGCACCAACCCTTTCTTAGATAATAGACCTAGGTCCTCTTCTTTTCTTATTATTGGCCAACAAGATCCCATTGCCTTAAATCGATCCTCTGTCCAGCCCATATTACCGACTTCCCCTCCTCGGAATCCGAATCCATGCTTCAACTGCGTTTATCTCAGCGCGCAATTTATTGGGAACGACAATGATTTCATGGCGAACCTAGTCCTAGGCAGTTGCTCTCATGACCCTGGACTTAGAACTTCAGTTCCTATGACCTCTTCAGATAGTTCTTCAAGCTCTTCACACTGGAGTTTATTTAACTCAGGTGCGTGTACTTGCTGCTTTTGTTGTTTTAATCCACCCATCTTGCTGTTCTAGGTTCTTATGGAGTCCCCTTCTGCAGAACTCAACGTGGAGACTACCTCATCCAATCAGGAGCTAGAAGCCGAGGTTGCAGCGGTTGAAGAAGGTTCTGCTCCGGTGGGTACCAGTCTGCGCAGGCAATTCCCCTGGGTGACACAGGAGGTTCTTAGTTTCAGATCCTCCCTGACCACTGAGGAAATATCCGGGTTACCAATTGGCAACCCGGTAGGTTTTAACACCTTCTGTCCTGCAGAGGATGAGCCGGTGTGCTCGGGTCGGAACCCGCAAGAGCCTCCCATTTTCTTTTTTTACCGAGATTTGATCACAAAGATCGGTATTCGTTTTCCTTTCTCCCCCTTTATAATATGCCTTTTAAACCATTTTCTCCTGGCTCCCACCCAAATTCATCCCAATGGATGGGCATACATTGTTGCCTTCGAGCAACTCTGCATATCCTTGTCAGTGAATTGCTCTGTTGCCCTTTTTATGTATTTTTTCAATATTTATACCCCGCGCTCCGGTTCTGAACCTCCCAAGTTAAAGGGTTGGGCCAGCATCCGGGGTCGCATTAGTAAGCTCTCCAGGAGACTGTTTTCTGTATACAGCGACTCCTTCAAAAATTTTAAAGGCGCGTACTTCAAGGTCGTGGCCGAGGTTGGTGAGAAGCCTTGGTTTGTTGGGGAGAAAGACGAAGGGAAATTCCCACTATACTGGTCCCACCAGCATTATCTCCGCAAGTCGGCTGACTACAGGCTGGCCTTGTCTGCCGAGGAAAAGCTCAGTGCCAAGACCTTGTTAACCCATATTCGTACCCAGGGTCATATGAGTGCTGCGTCCTTGGTTGCTAAATCCTATGTTGCAAGTGATCAGCCCAGTATGCTTTTCAACATTCATTTTTTATTTACTTGCCATTTTCATTCTGTTATTTGTACTGATATTTTCTTGGTTGTGCTGGTAACCTTGTTTCTTTTTGCTTCATTTGCCAGGCTCAACAATGAACCCCAATTCAGATGATGTGCCTGATTACTGCCGGGCTTTACGGGGTAAAGGTATAGCCCGTCCCCCTCCAGCGAAGAAGGCGAAGATTACTGCTCCTTCCCCAGGTGCGGGTTCATCCAATCCTGAGCCCCATCGTGGCATATCCGTCTTGGATCTGACGCACGATGGTGAGAACTGGCTGGATGGGGAGCCAGAAGAGACTCCCTTCACTACTGGTGGTGGCACAACCCGGGCTGTAGTGTCCGTTGAGAGAGGTAGCGCCCCACCCTCCCCCTTGCCTGCTGGTTTAAGGAGGGGTTCTCTTTGGGAGATGGGAGTCACTACCGAGCTACGTGGTGTGACCCGCGCTCCTCCCTCTTTTTATGGCTCCCCCCTCCGTCCAAGGACGAACCTGAAGAATTGCAGAAAGCCGAGCTATATTTGTTTAAGGCGGCTTCGTTGATGAAACCGTATTCCATCATGCTCGAGAAGCACTCTGAGGTAGTATCCGAGAAGGATACTCTGAAGAGTGAAAAGATAATCATGCAAAGCCAGCTTGACTAGCTACGGCAAGAGAACCAGACTTTGAAGTCTGATGCGGCCCAGCTAAGTCTCTCGCTGCAAAACTCTGAAGCCGACCTTAAGTCTATCTCGGACTGCTTCGGTCTGGATTCATTGGATTCATGCTCACCCTTGCAGTATTCACAAACCACAGATGCAACTTGCATAGTGGAAAATTGCATCTTGTTCAGCCTTGAGGTCAAATTTGCTAGCTGTTGTGCTAACAATTTATTTTCAGCCAGAACCGCATCATTGTTATCCAGGTGTAGAATCCCTCTCTTAGGCTTGGCTGTCAAAGATTCATTTTCATTGGCAGCCATTCTTTCTATTAACTCAAGAGTTTCATTTGCTCTCAAGGATTTGATGCTACCACCTGCTGCACCATTCAGCACCATCCGAACTTCAGGTTTACACCCATTGAAAAAAATTCGGACCTGATCACCATTGGTCATGGGGTAATGAGGGCATCTCCTCATTAGATCCTTGAAGCGGTTCCATGCTGCACACATAGTTTCACCCTCAGACTGGGTGAAATTGGTGATATCACTCACCATCTGGTTAAACCTCTCCATGGAAAAGAACTCAGCAAAGAATTTATTTGAGAGACTCTCCCATGATGGAATACTTCTTGCTGGTTGCCTTTCCAACCAATTCAAAGCTTTCCCCTTTAGAGCAAAGGGAAACAGTCTCAGCCTGACTGCGTCATTTGACACCTGGGGGTGTTTGGTTGAGTCACAGATCATCAGGAATCTGTCAATGAATCTGTGAGGATCTTCATTCTCCTTTCCACCAAACTGAGCTCTCTCCACCAATTGAATATTGGAAGACTTAAGCTGCCAATTATTGTTACCAATATCAGGTTGAACAATGCTTGAGTTAGGCATATTAAAAGATGGAGTCAGAATAGTATCCATGAATGGATTGTCTGCAACATTGTTTGCAGCCATGATTTGTGATTCTTCAGGCAGAGTTTCTAACTCGTTGAATGTAAGCTTCTTCCGAGCAAGTTTTCTGTTCCTCTTTTCTGCTCTAGTGATTTCCAAACTCAGTGAAAATTCTGGGATTGTACCTCGCATACAACTCAGAAAAGAGATCAGTAGCACTGTTCAAATAAAAATTAAAATTAAAATAAATAAAGAAAATAAAAATATTCACAAATCCAATCCTAAAGATCAAGAATATATGATATAAGATAAACCAATCCCCGGCAACGGCGCCAAAAACTTGATGCTCTCCGGCAAGTATACCGATCGCACAAGTAATAAAGTGATAAATAAAGTTCGTCTCCACAGGGATTGGGATCTAATATCAATTAAACTTTCTTCTAAAAGAACGGAAGTAATTCAAATAGGGTTTTTGTGACAAATATTGTCAAATTGAGTGAAATTAAAAATAAAGACTTGTTTTTATGTTTTTGGATTGAAAAATAAAATAATAAAATTGAAAATTGATTTGTAGAGAAGATGAAAAAAACATTGTAACCAGGGTTCATTCACCAAATGATTCCCGCTTTTTACTCCGGATTGATTTACAATAATCATTTATATAATTACTCAGATAAATTATCATCTAAAAAGATTTAGTAGTTAACCCTCAATTCCTTACAGGGTTAACCCTTTAATCCCATGAGAAACCCCAATTCCTTGCAATGTTTCTCATGGGATCAAGAATGGGCGCGATAATTTAAGCATCTGCAATCGTATACACGTCTATTCCTAGCACGTATACAGATTGTTATCTTACCCCCTTTCCAGATCAAAACCCCAATATTCCTATCTAGGGTTTTGATCCTCAGAATATCCCCAACTATCAGATTGATCAATTCTAACAAAGGGAATATAAAATTCGCACAGAGATAATTATATAAATTAAAAATCACAAATCAATCCTTCATGTCAAGGGTTCACATATGGATCGTGACCCTGACTACAATAAAAATGATCTAGCCGATCAACATCATGATCGCAGATCTAAAATTCAACATAAAATTAAAACAAAAGATAAAGAAATACTAGATGTAGATGAAGAACGAAGAACATCCAATGCCCTTCTCCTCCAATCTCCAGATCTGTCTCTTAACCTGTATCTGTGTTTTTCCTTTTTTTCTGATCTGCCAAGTCTGCCGACCTAATTGCATAAAAGGTCCCTTTTATATTGTTTTCTTCTCGTTCCAAAAATTCCCCTAAAAAACACGGAGATCCGTCCCGCAAACCCGCGCCGGTTGGCGCCGGTTTGGCGCAAGTCGGCGCCACGCTACTGCCAGAATTAAAAACTGGAACAAATTGCTCGCAAAGTGGCGCCATTTTGGCGCCACTAGGCGCCACCAAAAGTCACAAAATATTATGGCGCTGGTAGGCTTCAATTTGGCGCTACTTGGCATGGAAATGGCGCCAAGTAGCGCCACTTTACTGCCATTTCTTTTGATTTTCCAAAATCCGGTGCCGGTTGGCGCCATAGTGGTGCCAGTTAGCGCCACTTCCAAAGTACCGCTGTGCAGTTCGGAAACTGGCGCGGGTGTGCGCCAATGTGGTGCCGGTCCGTGCCATGCTTCTGGAATTTGTAATGTGTTGCACCCGTGTAGAATTGCATTACAGGCATTTTATATTTTTTCACTTCTTTTCCCTGTAAAAATACAACTAAAAGGTGAATATTATTGACATAGAAAGAATCAATATAATTAGCAAATATGTATTTAAATTGCTCTCTTATAACTCTATTCTTGTCAATTTTAACATAGAAAAATCACACTTGCCAGAGGCACATCACCGCGGTCCTTGCAAACTGGATCTCGGTGCCCCCACTGCTGAATTTGGATTTACGGGGAATCCGGTAGGGGCAGGCTCCGCAGGTCGCCGATCCTCTATGTGAGGGCTCGAATGGCGTAGATCTGTAACTACGCGATTGACAGCTCTGACCGGATCTGGGTTAGTCATCTGTCGGATCCGGGCCTCCAGCTCGCGGATCTGCATCGCATCCGCTTGTCTCTGTAGTTCACTCCGGCGTTCCCACTCCTCGATCCGGCGTAGGAGGGCATCCATGGCCGGATTCGGGCCTTGTTGGCCAAGTTCATCGATGGGCTGCAACCCCTGCATATAAGGCGCATCAGGGTTGCAGGCCAGAGTGGACGCTGAGTCAGAGTGCACCTCACTGATGTGCACGGCATCTGGATCTGGGATCGGCGGTGGAGGATGATCATGATCTGCTGCTTCCCGATCCTCCTCCTGATTGGACGTCAAAGGCTGACGGAAACCACTTCTTGTGGTTCTCACCATCGCTCTTTTTTGTAATTTTAGGGTTCGTGGGTTCGATTCCCACAGACGGCGCCAATGTTCTGCCTGTGGCAGATGTGTCCAACGTAGGTTGGATGATTGATCTCGGATTCAGATGTTCCTCTCTGGATATCTATAGATTAGGTATCTGGGAGGAACGTGGATCACTGACACTGACCTAGACGTTTGCCTCCAAGGTGTGTGTGTGTGATATCCAATGATTAGGGTTAGATTGTGTACCTTGTTACTCCACCTACCTGCCTTATATAGCCCGGCTCTAGGGTTTGCTTGGGTTGGGCCGAGGTGTAGAGTGGGCTTGAGTCCAGCCCATAACACTATGGATTGAACCTGATTAAATTTGTGCAGTGTCCTTTGCTCAGAAGGGAGCAGTGTTTCTCATCCACGTGCGTCCCTTGTCAATGCCATTTTGGAAATGAAAAATAGAAGTTGGAAAGTACATATTACTCATACCTTGTTGGAAGGTAATAGAGCACGACTCAATACCCTCGGCAACAATAATATAAGGATGTTGTAACAATTAAGTTGTGTTATTATAAGTTATTATCAATCAATCTCATCGTTAGATTGATTATGTTGATCCAACGGTTATATTTATTTTCATCTTTATATGATCATGATTTTCCAAATTTAATATTTTATATTTATTTCTACCTTTGTATGGTTATGATTTCTCACATTGAATATTTTCACTTTAAATATGGGGAATCATAACCATACAAAGATGAAAATAAATATAATCATCGGATCAACATAACCGATCTAACGATGAGATTGATTGGTAGTAACATAATAGTAACACAACTTAGTTGTTACAATATCCTTCCCCTAATACTAATAAAAAATCCACAAAATCCTACCACATCTATGTCGAGGAGACCGAAGAATGTGCATACTTATTAAGGAGGGCTCTTTACCAATTAATCCAAATTGATTCAAATCACGGTAACCGAATTAAAAAATTAATAATTAAATTAATTGAAAATCAAAAAAAATAAAAATCGAAAAAAGCCGCTAAATTTAATTGAATTAGATCGGTTTTCAAACAAAAAATCGATACAATAATTCTCCAATCATAGCCCAAAAATTATATAGCAAAATTCTAAACTTAAGACTCATTAATCCATCATGTTTGACAAATTAGGTTGTGCTTGATCTATGTTATGTTTTTTTGTAAGATATATCATATATTTTCATTGCATGGGTTATTATTGTACAACAACTCTTCTAGAATAAAAATTTGGGTTACTTCGTATCTCAGGCAACCACATTGTTAATTTTTGAGTAAAGCTCCTTTTGGGTCTCTAACAACAAACACGATCCTCATTTTATTCCCTTAAAAAAAAATTAGTCGCCTGCTCCCTATGAAATTCAAAGTGAACCCATTTTAGTCATTTTGAGGGACTAATGTGAGTCTTTTTTGAATTTGTGAGGGACCACAATTTCGACTAAATGAGGCCACTTTGAAGATCTTAAGGACCTCGAGACTAATTTTTTTGTAAGAGACTAAAGTGGAAACCGTGTTTTTTGTTAGAGATCCAAAATGGGCTTTACTCTAAATTTTTGTTGGAGGTAAAAGATGGTAATTCAACGTTTTGTTGAACTATATTGAAAATTAGATTATCATTTACTGATATTTTTAGATTGCACAATAATCATCATACAAACTTTACAAAGCCGATACATACAAAAAATATGTTATTTGCACAAAAATTATCAGACAAATTTCAGATTTTTCAAAAAATCGAAAATCAATTCAATTCAAATCGAATAGAATACGATTGTATTGAATCGGATCGGATTTTAAAACAATCTAAATCAAATAAATGATTACATGATCAAACCAAAGGAATTGTATCAGATAAATTTTGTTTCTAAAATTGATTCAATCTAGATTGTCAACATCCCTAATTATACCGTTAGTAAGAGGGGACTTAACCTGTAAAAAGTAAAATAAAATAAGAGATATTTTTGGCTAGATCTTTGTACATGTTGGTTCAATAAAACAAAATAAAAACCCTTGTAAAATTTGTTTTATATTTACAAACAAGGCATAAAATATGAAAGGGTTTGAAATCACGAAAAATATTTTGTTATTTATTTAGAAGTTCCGAAATAGAAGAGTGGGACTAGGTGTTTGGATTTCCCTAAGTTCAGTTGGGGTAGAACAAATATTTTCTTATATTGGTGGTTGATGGCGACTTCCGATTTCCGATAGCTGCAGTACCACACGTTAATTATGGTTCATAGTGTTTTACATAGCCTTTCATAAAGGCCACCGCTTGATAATTATATGGTGTATAATTTTAGGAAAAAACAAAAGTACAAGATGTCTCACTAAAAAATTTTAGGCGACTTTAGAGAGGTAAAAAGAAAAAGAAGGTTTATATTTATAATTTTTTTATAAATATTTTTGTTTATTCTTAGAAATAAACTTAGTTAGGAATGTATTTCCTGTAATACATAATAAAATTTGTAAATATAATGTATCCAAAAAAAAAAACAAGAAAATAGATTCATTCATCGGCGAAGAAACAGTTAAAAATCACAAAATGATGTGACACACAAATAATGTGGGATAGGATATTGTGAACACAAATAATGTTACGCACAATGTTACGACCACATCTTAACCATTGATTTCCGTCAATCAACGATTATTATTTTTCAAATCAAACTCATTAATTAATTATTAATTCACAATAAATGATAATCGTTGATTGACGAAAATCAACGGTTAAGATGTGGTCGTAACATTGTGCATAACATTATTTATGTGTCACAATATCCTATCCCATTTTTTGTGGGATAAGATATTGTGACACACAAATAATGTTACGCACAATGTTACGACCACATCTTAACCGTTGATTTCCGCCAATCAACGGTTATCATTTTTCAAATCAAACTCATTAATTAATTATTAATTCGCAATAAATGATAACCGTTGATTGGCGAAAATCAACAATTAAGATGTGATCGTAACATTGTGCATAACATTTTTATGTGTCACAATATCCTATCCCTATTACTTATAACCTATTTTGTCATATACCCTCTTACAATCATTTTTTTTATCATTGAATCAAATCAAATCAGTAACTTTTACTTGAACCAACAAAGGTGGGCACAGTTGGCTAAGGGTTTGGTCCATACCCCTCAAGGGCGTGGGTTCAAACCCCGCTGGCCGATGTGAGGACTTTGTTGGTGGGTGATATGTAATCCCTCCCAGAAATCCTCAAAGAGGTTGGGGGGTCTTCCCTGACCTTAGTGGGATACCGGTGTCTAACCCCACTTAAACTTTCCTCTGTTTCCAAAAAAAAAAAAAAGTAACTTTTACTTGATTTATTTCATAACTGTTGATAAAAAATGGTTTTAAGAAGTTATAAGAAAAAATATATCGTAACTCCCTAAAATTAATTTAAGAACCGTTATTATTATTACTATCCAAAAATAGGGATAGGATATTGTGACACATAAATAATATTACGCACAATGTTATGATCACATCTTAACCGTTGATTTCCGCCATTCAATGGTTATTATTTTTCAAATCAAACTAATTAATTAATTATTAATTCACAATAAATGATAACCGTTGATTGGCGAAAATCAATGGTTAAGATGTGGTTGTAACATTGTGCGTAACATTATTTGTGTCTCACAATATCCTATACCTAAGTATAATAACCTCTTTAATTTTAATAAAAAGCTCGTATAAAAATGACAAGTAAAACTCTCACTTTTAGTGATATAAATCGGTTAGAGATAGTTTATCAGAGGCATACGGCTCAACCTATGTTAGAACAGGAATAGACTTGAATATTAAAAAAATTTATTTTAAAAAGACTTAATTCTGGGACCGTCCCGAATCGAATTAGCCCCGAAACGATGAACCGATTGAAATATAAAAAAGAAGAAGACTATAGACCTACTTTTACAAAACTTGACCTATAAGTTTACGGATCCACCTCTAACTTATTATTTATTATAATTAAAATAAATAATTTAATAAACAAAAAAATTAATTTAAATATTTTTTTATATTTCTTAATAAATATTGAAAGTTTCCTGGTTTCAATAGATTAATAGGTTTATCTCAGAAATTCTGATTTTTAAATATAAATATGGTCCCCACATATTATCTTTGGAAGACAATTAAATATTTATATCCTTTATCTGCCCTGCATTCCGGATTAGTCTCATATCCATATCAAAAAATCAAAGTTTACGAGAATATGGGAGATAGCAAATCTACCTCAAAGAAATAATTAAAATTTGATTAAATTCCAAAAAAAAAAATTAGGTCAAATTATGTTCAAAATATTTTACGAACCTAATTTATTTGGACCGAAGTATAACATAGCCCGGCCCATTTAAGCCGATTAACCTAACCTCGCGTCTATTATTTGATTTCCCACGTGCTATACATCAGACATGACAAATCCTATATATACGTCTATCATACGTTCATTTTGTTGTAAGAAGAGCGCTTTGTTTCTCTTCTTCCACCATTTTCAAACTTTCTTTCGTTCATTCTTCCGTTGTCTTTCGAAACGTATAACAAAAACAGCAATCATTGTCTTGTTGAAGAGAGAAGAAATTAAGGAATGGACAGCCTTGAAGAAAAAGTGTGTGTGTTCATGGATGAAAATTATTCCAACGAATCAGATTTAGATCGCTCTCTGAAGGAGGACCTTTGGTGCTCCGAAAACAGCAGCAGCGACTCTGATGACCCACCAGAGAACACTTCGTATTGGGAATCTCAGATGGCACTGCTTCAGGTATTACTCTTTACATATATAATAATAATAATAATAATAATAATAATAATACCCTCTTCATCATTCATATCAAAAACTCGTTTTGTTTGATGCTTTAACAAATACAAAACAAAATAGAGCCAATTAAGGTTGTCGGGGCATTTCTTATCTTGGCCAAAAGTGTTATGTAATTTCTTCTAATTAACACAAGCTTGATTTAAGGATAGAACATTAAATAATTTTTTTTTTACAATCTGCATCTTCAATCCAAATTAATATTCCGATTAGTTAGGTTTCCCATCTCTCTTGAATGATCTAATTTTTTTTAGATATACACAAGGTTTTCCCATCCCACATGAGATGAGACTAATCCCTTTCGCGGATTGAGAGGACAAAAATTTCTCCACTACCCACAAAATATGTTTAATTTTAGCTGACTAGTTCTTAGCTTTTTGTTACACAAAATTCTTCAAAGTAATAGAAATGGTACCTATTATATCAAGTTCGTTTATTGAATTAAGTCGCACAAATTACAAACTCAGGCCGATTAGTTGGATTTCAATTAAACAAAAGTGATAACCTTGGTACAATTCTTGTTCCTATTCTCAAACATGGCTTGCTAAAAATAGAAAATGGTGATTTTTTTTTTTGGAAATAAAAAATTTATGTGGAGTTAGACACTGATATTCCATCAGGGTCACAATAAAGCTCCCAATCTCTTCAAGGATTTCTAAAAGTAATTGTAGATCACCCACCAATAAAATCTTCACATCAAGTAACGGATTCGAAATATAAGACAATAGCCATGAAAAGGAATTCTTTAAATACAAAATAAATTATTGCTTTTTCTCTTTTTATATGGGGTTCCGAAATATCTGATTGAGATGAGTGGTCTTGATTTTTTGTCCTTTTACCGATAGTGTCAATTAATTGATAGAATAGCATTACCAAAAATTAATTGGTGGAATATATGTTTTCTTTTCCGTTTATTTTATTGGTGAGTGACAACTTACTATAGTTGCACCACACGTTAATTGTGGTGATTCATAGCCTTCCATAACAAAATGAAAGTAAATTATTCAGAGCCTTTCATTTTAGGAAAATTTTTTTTATCATTTTAAATGATATATTTTGTATCTTTTCTTTCACAAAGATTTGAGATCCACACATCTAAAACTTTTCTCACTTCTTTTCTTTCCCATAATTTATCTCCTTCAAGATGATAGACATTGTTTCCTTCATTTTATTTGCTTTAAATAAAATTCATATTCGACAACTTCCAAATTAAATCAATTGATACTGTAGAATTGGAATATTCCATTTAGGATATTCTTAGATATTTTTATTCCACAATGGAATTTTTGAAACAGCCATTTACTCGAAACAACATATGAAGAACGTGATACAAAATTTTAAAAACTATACTATAAAGGACAAAAGGAAAAGGATATTTTGAACTACTTACAAAGATAAAGAATTATCATTTGTCCACTTTTCTTCACTAAACGTGATGCATGTTTTCAGTCATATAGGCTTGACTCAAGTGATAATTCCAATGTCTTAAAAAGCAAAACTATAATTATATGTTGTTTTGTTTATAGGAAATTTTGGATCGGTACCATTTAAAGGGATTGAAATTGAGACAAGAGGCTGATCAAATAATAAAAGAGGTCAAAGCTTCAGAATTTTGCAGCTGCTTGAAGCCTAACTCTTCAAATTGCACCACCTGTTTGAGAAGACGTGTGGTTGATGAGCTCAGCGACAAAGGATTCAGAACCAACCTTTGCATATCAAAATGGGGAGCCACAGAAAAGTTTCTAGGAGGTGCATATATAGCAAACTTATAGTCTCACCAAGCACGCATAACAAAATTTATATACCAAAACATAACAACAGTATTCTATAGTTATAATTTTTTTTTTTACAATCTCTTACAATCATATCTAATCACCATTGATTTCTGTCAATCAACGGTTATCATTTATTGTGAATCAACGGTTATCATTTATCATTTAATTTGCTAAAATGATAACCGTTGATTGACGGAAATCAACGGAGATAAGATATGGTTGTAAGAGGTTGTAAAAAAAAAAGTTGTAAGTATAACTTTCCCCAAGTTATATTTATAAATATTTTTGTTTACAAATTATATTATGTTTGACGGCCGGTCATACCTTAATCGAAGCTATATGACCCGTAGTTTAATTATAGTCAGACATAACGTAGTTTGTAAACGGATGTTTTCTTTACTGGAAAGCCTAATTTAATTATGTTCCATTAATTTGTTGGTTTTGTATTTTAGGTTCTCACGAGTATATCGAAGTGGTTGCAAGCACATTAAAAAGGAAGAAGCAAATGTCATTTCTGATTGAATTGGAATTCAGGGATCAGTTTGAGATTGCAAAAGCAGGTGAAGAATACCAGAAACTTGTGTCCTGTTTGCCTGAATCTTATGTCGGGAAGGCAGATTACTTAACTTCCATTGTTCGAGTTATGTGTGGTGCTGCAAAGAAATCATTGAAGGAGAAGAAAATGCATAGGGGTCCGTGGAGGAAGAGCAGCTTCATGCGAATGAAGTGGTCAGGTTTCAATCAAACATGGAATTCTGACAAATCCTTGGCTAAATTTTCCCTTCAACAAGCAAGTGACGCATCTTGTTTGAGAATTTCTGGAGCTCCTTCTGCTGTTATAGTCACCTGAATTGTTTTTTGAATGAGAGAAAGTTAGATATTCACATGGTGGATTTTGATAGGGAACTTTGTTCTAAAAACCTCTTTAGTAGTAGGAGTTGATGCCCCAGTTGATTATGATGTGATATATTCCCCTAACTCAATTTGGAATTGTAGATATTCTAGTTGAATCATGAATGTATTCAACTTCAAGGTCAAGTGTCAATTTTGGATGTTACAATATACATATATCTATTGCAAAGAAATGCTTTAATAATTTTTAGAAGATAGATTTTTCAGTATTTAATTTATGGGAACAATGTTTCTAAATGACACAACTTATATCCTTTCACTTCACAAAGAAGTGAGACTCACACCTTTATTTTTTTGTCAACTCTCTCTATTCCTTTATCTATTTCTTTTTCTCTCTTAAAATGATACAACTTTACGTCCTTTAAAATGATACATACTTTACCCTTAATTTATTTATTTTTTTAAAAACAAAATTCACTAAAAGCCAACTCCATATGATTCTGTGTTGAACTATCATATGATTATTGCAAAATTCATTATGATATGTGGCCAGGACTTTATATTTTCAGTCTCGGGTTCATATTTCTTTTTGGACTGTTAGTGTGTTAATTAACCGCTGTTTTTCTTATTAACTAGACAGCTTTCCTCCTTCTTGGTAATAAATCTCCATATGAATGTTTATTAATTCTTAAGCCGGTTGTCTTTTCAGTACTTAGGGCTTTTGGATGTTTGGCCTTTGCGTCCACACTTTTAGCCCAATGTCACCTATTTCAGCCTAGAGCTCCGGTACGTGTTTTTTTGGGGTATCGAGCTGGTACGAAAGCTTAGAAGTTTTATGACACTGAGGGTGTGTTTGGTCGGAAGTTTTTGGATAGATTGGTAGACAAATGTGAAGTGAGATTATAGGCTGCCCATATTTGGTTAAAAAATGTTTCAAATTTATCTACCTAAATGAGTATGCTACCAAACCACTTTGTCTATCATTTTGTATCCAAATTGTCGTCCAAAAAAACCCACTTCATATGTGGTATTTCCAGTTGGCTATCTTTTTGGTCAGATTGTGTAATCAGCAAAAGTCGAACGTACCCCTGTAATAAGCTAGTCGTTGGCAACTTACGGATAAAGGGAACAATGCCTGATTCAAAATTAATTGTACTTTTCAACATGTGGAAGGTGGGAATAATACGGATAAAGGGAACAATGCTTGATTGAAAATATTTTGAATACAGGGTTATTATCGTAATTTCATGCATCTTTCTCATTTATATTTTACTTACATCTAAACATAGATTTTATAAATATTACTTAATTTGCCCAGTAAAATTTATTTCAACCAAACAATTTTTTTTAACATTTTCCTACCAAACTCATTTTCCAATCATTTCTCTATGTATATCATTTTTCTATTATTCATAAAATTTTTATGACATTCAATATCGACAAATTTTCACTCTAGAGATGTTGTACCACTGCTACATGAAGAAGTTTTTCCCTTCCACTCTACAATGATTTCAGCACCTCCACTAGAAATTTTTCATGATTTGGTGTTGTCACATCACTCGTTAACAATCATGATTGCTTGGGAAGTAGAGAGCTCTCACACTTTGGCAAAAACAATTAATTTAATGCTTTTCAATAAAATAATTATGCATTTATTACAATTTTAAAAATAATTACGGATCTACTACATAATTGGGGCGTCACCCAAGGGGTAGTGACGCCTAATTTGAGCATTACTCGTCTGATGTTGACACGCATCACAAAAAATTAATATTTTAATTGTAAAGTTTCTAAAGGTCATAACTTTTGACTCGGTATCCAAATCAGGTAATTATTTTTTTAATTGCATATAACTTTTCGAGATTTATGTAATGACACCCTATTTAATATATTTTAACTCTCACAAACACAATTTGAATTCGCAACAATGAGACTTTGAATGGTTATATTTATTTCTATCTTTGTATGTGTTCTGTCTGAAAGACAGAAATGTCCAACCGGTGACTGGTATATTTTATGTATGTAGGATCTAGGTGCCCTCTCTCAGGTATCTATGAATGAGATACCCTTGAGGGTAGGCTCATCACTGTGCACAATAATAGTCAAGGCGTGGGGTGTGTGCACAGTGACAAGCTAAGAGAGAGGGTTTAGAGAGTGTGTACCTTATTGGTTTAACCCCTTATTTATAGAAGGGTTACCTGATAGGAGTGTACTTCTGGCCCTCTTAGGAATATTGGAGACCCAAGTCCAACTGCTTAGCTGTCTGGATAAGATTGTCATTAATAGAAGATTCCCTTCCATTTGCGTTGTCCTTTATTGGTCCTTCTATAATATGGGCCTTTCGTCAGGTCTATAACAGTTTCCCCCAGTCCGGTAGTTCGGTTGTCCAGGATGTCGGGATGTAATAGCAGTGATCTATTCATTTTATTTTGCCTCGGCTAGAACTCACGTTCTTGCCCTTGGGTAAGACGGGTTCAAATAGCTCGGTTTGGTGTCTCGGCTAAAACTCACGTTCTTGCTATTTTTGCAAGACAGGTTCAAATACCTCGACGTTATTGGCGGGGCTAGAACTCGCTACCTTTCCCGTAGGCAAGAGGGTTCAAATACCTCGACGTTATTGGCCGGACTAGAACTCGCTACCTTTGTTCAAATACCTCGGTATTGTTTGACCGGGCTAGAACTCACGCCCTTGCTCATTTTGGCAAGGGGGTTCAAATACCTCAGTCTCATAATATTTAACTCGGCTTCTTGCCAGAGTTTCATTTACCCCAGATTTTTATCTTGGGTTTTTATCGCGGATTGGGGTGTGATCCTTTTTCTAGGATCCCATATCTCCAAACCCGTCTTCATTCTTTAAAATAAACCATTTATATTCCGGTGGACCGGTCTTCATTTTGGCTCTTTCTTCACAATCTACAAAAGTGAAATGTCAACATTTTGATTTTAAGTTTAGGCCGGCAGTATTCGCCTTTTTTCTCGAGTCCGGCTTTTGTTGCATCAGCTCTTCTTTCAGCTTGGCTTCTTTTGCCCGAGTCTTGTATTCATCTAGGTGGATTTCTTTCCTTATTTGAGTGGATATGCATCTCTTTCCTTTTTTAGAGGGGATCTCCACACCACCTGTTTAATTATTCTTACATCGCAGTATGAAGAAGATAATTAGCAATAATTTTGGTTCAATCATCAATCAATAATTATCCAGCTTATTCAGCAATCAATTCAATTAGCAAATTATATTTGACCATATTTTATGCTATATTATCTGATTGAGCACCCATCATAAAGCTTCATGCTCCCCTGTTTTCTTGATCTTCATTTATACTCCGTGAACATAGGGAACATGGCCTCATGGTGAAACCTGACGCTCCTTTTTTCATGACAATATTTAAATTATCTGCTGACCTGCTTTTGCTGACGTGTAATACTAAACACATGCATAACAATGTTGACCAACTTTCAAAATTATATATTTTGCATATAAGCATCGTATAAGAATTTGGTCCAACAAGAAGTCATATAAAATCATGATAATAATTTCCGGGATATAAAAGTAAGGAACAGAATATTTTCCTATTATTTTATAACCATCTTGCTTGCAATAGAGGACGGCTCCGAAATCTGATCCTCATTTTGGTCATGATGCCAAATTTTTGTAATTATTGAAGTTTGATCCTGACCCTAGTTATAACTTGGAAGATATGCTTATTGTTAGATGTTGGCCGAGATGCTTTTTGAAGCCGGCTTTGAATATCAATCCAACTACTCTTTATTCTGCAATCAATTACCCATCTTTTGCTTGGAAAAATTGTTAGTGGTTACAAACAATAATATCCATAACTATATTATCCACATGAGTGGCTTGTGCAATTATGAGATGTCATATTATGATAATAAGTGAATTAACATAAGAGAATTTATATCTTTATGTGGATTATATTTCTGGCCGTCCACCGAGCTTGCTGCAAACATGCCTTAGAAATGGTCCTTAACCGGGTTTTCACCCAGTCTGAGAATTGACCAAGTTACCAAAATGACCTAGCTTTATCCGGCCTTGATGAAATTCAGGTAATCCGGGTTGTTTTTGAGTCACAAGTGGCGTTGCCGGCCTTAATACATATCAATTGGCTAATAATCCACTACCTCATGTCCACGATAATTATAATAACAAAAGAAAATCAAAGCAAATGAATTTTAAAAGTCTTTGTGGCGAGATCTCAGATAACCATATCTTTTGTGACGTGGGAAAGTCTGCATGCTGGATTTGGGTCAGACTAATGCCTGTGATGAGTTTTCCAGCCTTTGGCTTTTAATAATTTGTTTGTTCAAAAAAGTGGCAATGTAAGTGGGAGCTGAGATATTGTCTCTTGTGGCTCTCACGTATTTGGTAGCTGACTCTCAGCTTCAAACAAACAAAAATTAATAAAGGTTTGTGGTGCCTTTAGAATAAACATCTGGGTTTTGTATTGTTCTCATCAAAAGTTGTACAAGGCCCATAATATTCGTTGTTCCTGTTGCCGTAAAGGAAATATTTATGCTTGACCCGGTTTGGGTCTCATCTAGGTTGATTGTCAAGACCTCATCATATGTTAAATTCATTATTCCCCTGCATGCTAGTGAACTCCCTTTATTGTGTTGGACAATTCACTGTTGATAATTGGGAACATATTCTCCTTAACACTTTTGGCTTATAGCCACATTCTCGCCAGCCAATCAACAACAGTGGCGTGGCCTCCTACACATCATCTACCGACCTTGAATTGTGCAACGGTGTGTATATGGAATTCATGCAGCATATATCAACTGTTGCTGGTGTAGTGGCAGTCAACTGTTGATATCTGGGTTGGGCTGGTGTAGTGGCACCACCGATCATTGAGCCGGACATGCTCACGAACATCCATCCCTCTCAAAAATCAGTCAGGGTATATAATAATTTTCTCAATAAAAATATTAAGAGAACACAATAATTTTCTCATTTTGAACCCGAAGATTAATAATCCCCAGACCCCCCATATCTTTGGGTTTATACATTACATCCCATGAAACCAAATGAGCCTTATTCTTCCCCCATATAAACACACGTTGCATCTTCTCCACCTCATCACACAAAGTAACTCGAAGAAGGCCATTTTGCATATGAAAAGCCGGAATTGCACCAATAACAGATTTAACAAGTGGCTTCAATACTCAAGAGGGGGGGTGAATTGAGTTTTACAAAATCTTTTCGCAAAGTGCCTCCTTTGATATTTAAAAGACTATTTCTTCAATAAGGTGATTTAATAGTGAGAAGTATAAGTGAAGAGATTAACAAAGTAAGCAAGCAAGTGAATGAAAATGTTCTAAAGAAGCAATTTCAATAATAAAGTAAAGAGATAAGGTTAGAGAAATTGCAAACTAGATGTATCCTGGTTCGGTCACCACCACTGTGACCTACGTCCAGACTGAAGCCGCTCGATCAAGTCTTTCACTAACTATCAAGCTTGAGGGTGCTTGACAAACCTCTACAACCTTTCAAGACTTCGGGCTCTTGATGCCTTACAATTTTTGACTCCAAATTTTACTTAGGAAATTTGGTAACCTCTCAAGTATGGGGTTCACTCCCCTCTCAAATCAAGAAGTAGGATTGAGGTTGTTTAAAGTAGCTAAGTACTCTTAAAGTACAGATTGAACAAATTGAAGAACTAAGAGATGTATAGCTTCAAAAGAAAGATGAGCTCAAGTGTATGCAAGTGATCAAATGAGTAATTAATGAGATAAAGAAAGGCTAGCAAGTGTAATAAAGCTTCAATAAATACCCTAGGGTCGTGCACTATTCACCATGAGTGATGTGGGTATTTATATTGACATCTCAACCAAAAACTAGCCGTTTCTAGCCGTTTATAGCCGTTGCAGTCCGTACATATCCGGATATTCATCGGGCTCATATCCGGATATTGAAGGTCAGATATCCGGATACTGTATCCGGATACAGATATCCGGATATTCATTGTGAGATATCCGGATACTGATATCCGGATATTCAGAACTGAGATATCCGGATACTGATATCCGGATATTCAAAGTGAGATATCCGGATATTTCATGACAGCATCCTTTTTGTCCGAAAGGTAAGTTCCTTCTTACTTCAAAAGGTTTTTGAGACTTGTTATGCATGAAGTTGATTATGAAAAAAGTCTTGAAGCGTTTAAATCATGTAGGTGTCTTTTTCAAATCAATTTTGGACAAATCAAACTATATGTTTTGACATTTGTTTAAGGATGCATGCTTTTGAAATATGTAAGTGATGCATGACCTTGAGCTCATGCAATGCTGAGTAGATATACATCTTTACACATTGTTCCTAAGTCCTAAGTAGATATACCAATTGAGATTATGGACTTGGATTGATGCGTGAGACTTGGTGCTTGCATAGCTTTCACGTTTGAGTTTCTTTTTGGATGTTGCTTCGATCTTGATCATTTCTCTTTGTTATCATCAAAACTATGTTGACGTGGAATGTACGTTGTATTCATATCATCACTTTGACTCATCAATCTCCCCCTTTTTGATGATGACAAACTTTAAATTGAGAAAGAGAGTTAGTGTTGCATAAATCCATTTAATTGAAATATAGTACTCCCCCTAGGTTCATGGCATAGGTTATTTCAATTATTAACTTTAAGTATCTCCCCCTATTTACCTTGCAACTTGACTAATTGAATATTTCGCAATTTAGTATATCTTTCTCCCCCTTTTGGCAACAGCAAAAAGAAGTACTCCAAAATCGAAACAAGTAAGCAAGTAATAACATAATGCAATAGAATGTCAAGGAAAATATGATTCATATCATTAAGCATATAATAACCATTGACAGTACTCAAAACACAAGTTTAATCAAAAAAGAAGAGTACATATGTCCAAAAAACATAATCTAGCAAGAAAGCAAAAATACATGAAGCAATCCTAGACTATCAGTCGTCCTCAGAGTCAGAAGCTGATGGCATGGTCTCGTCGCCGGAAGTGTCCGCATCCGAAGCATCGGCATCCTCCTCCGTAGCAACTCGAGAGCCACTGGCATCACTCGTAGGAGAATGAAGGCACAGGGAGGTCTCGATGCGGAATAGGCGATCGGAGATATCCTGACGAAAAGCACTGTTGACTGCTTCCTGTTGCTGAAGATAAAGCATGACGTCATGGATGGTGTAGCCACGTGAAGGAACATGCGGAGCAGGCAAAGGAGCTCGGGGAGGAGCAGCAGCAGATGGGGAATCGACTGGCCGATCAGTAGCCTGCGGAGCAGTACCCGGAGCACGTCCATAGGAAGCCTCATCATCCCATTGCCACTGACCATTGACACGGACGATGTTCATCTTAATCAGTAGCTTCTCTCCGAAGCAAGTGTGGCTCCGCTGGAGCTTCTTCAACACTTCGCCGTTCATAGGCACACCCTTAAGCTCCAGGATCCGCTGAATGAGCACAGGGTAAGGCAGATGGGAGGAGGCACCGTATGACGCGTCGCGCATCTGACAGCAAAATGTGTGGCGCCAGTCAATGGGCAGCTGATGGCGAATGGCCCACATCGCAAAGAAGTCGTTCTCCTGAACAATGGCGTGATTTGAATGCCTCGGGAGAAGGATGTGAGTAATCACATACAGCAAGATGCGAGAGGAGATACTCAGCTTCTTAGCTGAGAGGCGGACCAGGGAGGTCCGTGCAGTCCGTGGGCGGAGGGTGGAGGGCACAAAGTCCGCACGGATGTAGGACTGGAAGTCGGAGAAGTGAATCCCGTCAAAGGTGAGCGGGACATCAGCAGTCACGGCGTCGGCAGCCTGAAATGAGTAGCCGATCAACTCTCGCCAGTCATCATCGGTGACAGCAATGGGGATCCCCTTAACACGGGATCGCAGGATGCCATTAGAGTACTCGAGGTTCTTGTAGAATGCTCGAACGAGTACCTCTGAGTAGGAACACTGTAGAGCGGCAAACTGAAGGAGGCCGATGGAGTCGAGAAGTTGACAAATGTCGAACCCCTGAGAAGCTAGAAAGTCCGTGTCGAGGTACTTCGGCTCCAAGATGGGACGCGTGGAGAACCGGTCAATGAAGGTACGGATTTCCTCAACATTGCCATCAAAGAGATAGCCAAAACCGGACCGATCAGCGTCGGGAGCAGGAGCGGGGACCGAAGGAGATGCATTTGCGTCATTCCTTCTCTTCGAACGTCTTTCATTGTTGGCCATGGCAGCGGAGCTGGTGCACGGTGGGGAAAAATGAAAAAAAATCAAACAGGTGACAGTCCAAAAAATAAAAAACACAGCAAAACAAGAAAAAGAAAAAAAAAAGGAAGAAAGAGGAACCTGATGCGTTGAGGTGGAGAAGAAGGGAAGGAGGGAGGTGGATGGCAGGGGGTGCACGGCGGTGGTGGTTCGGTGGCGGTTCTGGGGCGGTGGGGAGGGGAGAGCCTGGCGGTGGTGGGGCACGGTGGGGGCTGTGGTGGAGAGGAGGAGCTGTGGTGTGGGAGCTGTGGTGGAGAGGAGGGTCGGTGGTGGTGGTGGAAGAGCACGGTGGTGGGGCGGTGGTGCACGGTGGGGTGGTGGTGAGGGAGAGGGAGAGAAAACAGAGAGAGAGGGAAAGTGTGAAAAATGATCGGACGCACTGGTTTTAAAAAAAACGCGATAAATATCCGGATATTATAAATGGGGACTGGGGATATTGGATATCCGGATATATCGGATATGGTATCCGGATATGGGGACAGGATATTGGGATATATGATATCCGGATATTGCATTTCACGTATCCGGATATGTGATATCCGGATATTATGAATAACGTATCCGGATATTGGATATCCGGATATACAATTTAACGTATCCGGATATTTCCCCTCAGAAGCTACATAAACCAGAAGAGTTTGGATCAATTAAACCGATTTCTCTTCTTAAATTGTAAAACACTTCCCTTGGAAGAGGTTTGGTAAAAATATCGGCTAGTTGTTTTGAAGATTCTACAAATTCTAAAACACAATCACCGTTTTGCACATGATCTCTAATAAAATGATGCCGAATATCAATATGTTTGGTTCTTGAGTGCATGATGGGATTTTTAGTGATGTTGATGGCACTAGTGTTGTCACACCTAATGGGGATGTGATCAAGATCAACCCCAAAGTCCTTTAGTTGTTGTTTCATCCATATGATTTGTGCACAACAACTGCCGGCCGCGACATATTCCGCTTCGGCCGTGGACAATGCTACACTATTTTGTTTCTTGCTATGCCAAGAAACTAATGAGCAACCAAGAAAGTGGCAAGTACCACTAGTGCTTTTCCTATCCAATTTGCAACCCGCAAAATCAGAATCGGAATAACCTACCAGTTCACATGATGCACCTTTAGGGTACCACAATCCCATGTGTGAAGTGCCTACAAGATATCTCATAATACGTTTAACGG